>JAXQQM020075754.1:0-129108 GCA_034641835.2 Pinus albicaulis | reverse complement strand
CAGTTACCTAAGAGTCGAGGATGTGCGACTACACAGATTTATAAGCTACAATCGAAAACCCTGAGTTGTGTTGGGTCACTCTCCATATTTTTCCGTGCAACGTGCTCACCCTCCAACCTCCAGTTCAGGCTGATCATACCATTTGCATTGAGCATCAAAATTATGACAATACCATATAACGTAATGGTTTGCATTGTATTCTCATATAACGCAATGTTCTGCATTCTTTCTATGAAACCCCGGTGGATTTAATCACAAAAGTGATCTCAGCAAAGGACAGGCCTCTCGACCATCTAGAAGTACATACAGATACCTTTATAAACCCCTCTATCTGGATTGAGATTCCCTGTAAAAACATAAATTACAATGGGAGAAGCTTGAAAGGTGAGCCAAAATCTACGCGAGTTGCAGGTGTTATATATATAACACCCGAGCTCTTTCCTGTCAATATCCATTGGAGCCAAAACCTGTCACGAGATAGTCCTCAGAGCCAATAATTACTACCCAATGCTAGTATACACTACGTGTGTATACATCAAGTTCCACAGTGGAAACCAAAGTTTAAACAATGGGAAAATTAAATCAATGGTTGATGTGTCGCGACCTTTAAAGGCCAACCTTAGCCTAGGCACCCCCAATTTTATTTTCCAAGTTAGGCAATGGTCGAGTGAGCTCCACCTGCTCTACTCCAACCCGTCGCAAAGCCTTGGTGTGCCATATTATATGCTCCGAGCATTCTATCTCCGACCCGCCTCTCTGTGTGTTGCAATAATTCCACGAATGCAAAGTTTGGGTCCCACTCTCCCTCTTGGTCAATGCTTCTAGCTCGCCTTTATTAGATGACACTATGGTTCAATATGATGAAGGCTCATGCAGATCCACCGAGGTATGCATCCCGAGCGGGATCCACCTTACCACATAAGCCTACTCCCTCTAGCCCATACTTTTTTAATGATTGACTTAACAATGATGTCGGGTGAAGACAATCGTGTAGGGTTCATTGCCACCTCACTTCCACTTATGATATATATGAAGGCTCACTTACATTTCTGTCTCGCGTGGATCCCGACTTTCGAAGGCCTTGCGCCTTATCACATCATCCTTGGCCATGCC
The DNA here is from genome assembly GCA_034641835.2 of Pinus albicaulis. Classification (NCBI taxonomy): domain Eukaryota; kingdom Viridiplantae; phylum Streptophyta; class Pinopsida; order Pinales; family Pinaceae; genus Pinus; species Pinus albicaulis. Next base: position 127,995 of record JAXQQM020075754.1, on the reverse strand, counting down.
ATGTTCTATCGATGCCTAGTTGACCTAGCGCTCACTCTTTGGGTTCCAAGCAATTTTCTCTAGGCTATTCTCTATGGGAAGACGTGTCCCGACCCATATCAGGAAGACATTGAAGTATTAAGTGCTGAGTTAGATAGTGTGTGTGTTAGTGACATTAACTTGATTTGATGTGCCAATAAATATTGGTATTCTGAAGTAAGAGCAGTCAAAGGTTCCATCTATATACTGTGAGAATAATTGAACCTTGAAATAAGAATAAAATTGTCTATGATGCAACAATCTTGATAATTTTAATAGTGACTTGAAAATATTGATGATATTGTTAATGTAACAGTCACATGTTTTATATCACAATGGGATTGTGATAACATCCTTACATGTCAGCAGTAGGTGATGACATATAAATGACTTTATATGGCACCAAGACTTTGATTATTTTAGCAACTATAATACATATGCTAGTAGCCCTCCTTGAACGAAGTTTGAGAGAATTACAAGCATGTCATAGGGATGATCTAAGTCATCTTGGAAAAATTTATCATCATACCTTAGTACTGGGTACTTGCAGCAGTATCAACAACTTGGAAGAATGGTTTGGATAGACTACTTCATGAGCCTTTAAACACATACTCATTCATGAGTAGTGAAATATAGTGGAAACACTGTGACAATGTATTGTACAGTAATCAATGGATGTAATTGTATTAATAGACATGGTTTGATGTGCAGTTTTTGTATTGCTTGATTTGGAATTATGATTGAGCAGATGTTAGTGTTTTACAATGGTCAGTTAGAGCACTGTTGAGAAATTTGGATGCACTTGTAAGTGACATCCTTACCGAGAAGAGTAGCATAATCTTTATTACAATTTCTTTATATTGAATTTGAGTGTAAAGGGATCTAGTCTAAAAATTGTGAAACGTGGTCTGGTCGTTGATCAGGGTGAAAGGGCGGTGCAAGGTAAGTGATTGGAGTCACCTTCAGGTTGGTGCTTGAGAACACTTCAAGGTGGCAGGGTGGTGCTAGGGCGGGTTGGAACTTGAGAACACTTCAGGTTGGCAGGGTGGTGTTAGGGCAAGTTGTAGCGTACGCATGCCTTTGGAGCATCCGTTCAGTTGCAATTGGTGCATAGCGTGTTGGAGCATCCATCAAGTTGGAGATTCAAAACTATGGAATTTGTATGTCCTCCCAGTTGCAGCAGGTAAATAGGGTGTTCGAGCATCATTAGGGGAATTTTGAGGTCTAAAATGGGGCTCCTAAGGAAATTATAAAATAATAGTGGAAATACTAAAATAAGATTTGATTACATCATCAAATTTTAGAGAGAAAAAGGAAAAACTATTTTTTTTAACTCGTATTTTCAACTTATCTCCCTATGGGTTTACTCAAATTTCGAGCGGAAACACTCGTTAGATGTAGAATTTGATTTCTCATCCAAAGAGTACCATGGTATATACTTTCAATGGACCTTGCTACACGAAAATTGAGAAATACGTGAAAAACGTGATTGCAAACACGTTTTTCATGTATTTATCATTTCTCGTGTAGCAGGGTCTATCAAAAGTATGCAACATGGGTACTCCTTGGATGAGGAATTAAATTTTGAATCCAACGAGTACTCCCACTCGAAATTTGAGTAAAAACTTAGGGAGATAAGTTCAAAATACGAGTTGAGAAAATAGTTTTATTATTTTATTATTTTTTATTATTATTACTTTTTAACTCCAAAAATGATGAATCATCCCCCATGGTTGACATCATCATCTTGAATACTGTTGGTTCTTATAAAGTATTTTTGTTGTATATTTTTCTTAGGTGGCCCATTTTAGACCTCAAAATTCCCCAAATGCATCCTACAGGTTGGAGCCTATAAATCAGGGGGTTAGATCAAATTAGAGATTAATACAGAGTCTCATTTATCCATAGCAATATCTCTAAGAAAATGTTTATTGTTGTAGACATTTTTTCAACTTGAAATATTTTTATCATGAAAATGTTTTGGTACAGGTTTAAATTCCAAATTAAAAATCAATATTTGAATCCCTTGTGTCTATGGTAATACTCATAAGACAGTGTTTGTTGCAGTCATGTTTACACTTGAAACAATTTCATCATAAAAATGTTTTGATATACGTTTAAATGTTTGTCGCAGTCATTTTTACACTTGAAACAATTTCATCAATATAGATTTAAATTAGAGATCAATATTTGAATCCTTATATCCATGAAAATATTTCAAAAAAAAGTTTTGGAACAATTTCATCATAATGAAAATTGTTTAGCATAAATTCATTTTCTATAAGACAAAGTTCAAAAGTTTTTCTTGCTGCATTTACCAACTATAGTTACATTTTTTACTTGAAACTCTACAAATTGACTCCCACAAATCCACATTTTTAAATTACATTTATCACAAAAATAGGAACTGATAAAACTTTTGTGTGACCTTTAATCTTTTTTGAATCTTAAAAATACAACAAAATGAAATGATTAAGGGGAAGAAAAATGATGTCAATATATTTCTATAAAGATATGTTGGAATAATTATGCTGAAGGTGTTTATTAAGGGGAGGTTACTCTGGAGCCCTTCTTCGTCTGTCCACAACCTATGAACAAGTGCCATGTGTATTTATCATTTAACCTATTAACAATCGCCACGTACACCTGAATGTCTTTCTGCGGGTTTGAATGCTGAAAAGGTTGTTGTATATGATTGACTTCGAGGTTGTTGCGGGTGATGGAAGCGACAATTCCGGGGACTGAAATCGTTGGCGAGATGAGTTTCGAATTCTGGACCCCCACCCAATAACATGTCGACCGTGAAAGGGTGGTTCATGGTCTACACTTTCTGATTCGTCGTTGCTCGTTAGAGCCAATAATTATTTTGACTGTTAGAGTTGTACCAATATTTGCAGTTTTCTTTAACTTAAAGTTAGGATTCCAAGTATCTCCATATTTATATTTTTTACTGCCTCGTGTATAAACTTTACTTCATTGATTTTGAGTTTATTTGATTGCAAAGTTGGATTTCATGTCTTTCCATATCGAATCTTTGTTTAGTTATTTTAATTTACTAAATTTTTGTTTTGTTAATTTTATGTAGGTTAGTGGTAATAAAAACTTCATTATATAAAATGTTTTGAATTTTACATTATAGTACAATGAGTTAATTTAATTTATTTAAAATTTAATTTTTATTCAAAATTAAAATTGATTTATAGAATTATATTGAATATTGTTTAAAAAATATTAAAAAAAATACAAAATATTAATTTAATCAAATAAATATAATAGAATTTTTTTTTAATATATATAAATAAATTTATTTGACAAAAGTATTTTAAATATTTATGATCAGTTTGAGATTATGATATTTATTGAGCTTATAATGACTTAGTAATTTATCATGTTATCTTGGAATTGGTTATAAACCATAATTTTATCCATATAAGAAAATTTAATGTAAAAGATAATTAACATAATGCATATCAGTTTTTAAAAAATATTCTTAACAATGTGTGTGAGGTTATGATATTTATGAAGTTTACAAAGCCTTCTTACAAAATCTCTTCCTATTAATACTAGCACATTAATTCTCCATGGTAATATTGAACTCCTAAATTTAAGTGCATGTCCCACACAGACACCCACAAATATATATGAGACCCTCCCACATGCTTTCATATAAATGGTGAAATGGTCAAGCACAATAGCAATGACAAATTGAGCTAACCCATTAGACTAATTGCAATTTTTTGTGTGTGTGATATTATGATGCAATGGTGAACAAATTTTCATTTTGTTTTATAAGTGTTATCCACATACATATCTAACCATCAATTTTAGTGCAAGGAAAGGGTTTTGATACATTTTCTATGTTATTGAGGTAATAGAAGTTTACATTTTTAAATGAACAATTTCAAAAGTTTCAAGAGAGATTTGAACTGGGATCAATGTTTAATAAACTTCAACATAGCATTTTCCCTCATTACAAGGATGGCACCTAGGGTAAACCCTAAATTCTTAAGTCATAAGATTAGGTTAACAACATGTTTTAAATTCATCACAACAATATACTTAAATTAATAAATCAACATTTCAATTTTTGGAATTGAACCTCAGTGAGAGGGTAACACTCCCCTCAACTACTTAAACCTAACCCAACTAACTAAATAAACGTCAAGATGAATTAATTGACTTATTACTTTTATTACGTCGTAAGGCGTCTTTATTTGAAAACAACTCCCTTGTTTCCTACTTGTCCTTCATTTGCACCATTAGATTTTTTGTTAGATGATTAAAATATCCTCACACGTTGATTTGAATTAGGTATTGTTTGGTGAGGTGGACACAGATCCGCCCTTGGTTCGTAAGTCTTGGATCTAACCGCCCTCATTGACCAAAGTTAGTTAATGGCACTAGCATTAGCCTTCCTCACCTGCCCCACTCGCATTAGTCTTCCTCATCGGCCCCACTAGCATTAGCCTCACGCATCAGGGGATCTTGATTCTGCTAATTCGATATTTCATTTAATTTTTATGGAATGCTTGCAGCCCTGGGGCATTGATTCTACAGGTAATTTCTCTTTAATTTAATGCTTTTCGCCCTCCTCTGTCATGTTTTTGGATATTTAATCGCCTACAAAAGGAGCATTCTTGTGCCTTTCTCTGCATTCTTAACTCCCTGAGCGAAGAAACTGTGCATCTGAAATTAGTTGTCTGGCTAAATGTTGAGGTGTCCAAACAGATAGAAAATATTTTTCTGGTGGGAGATGGCATAAATTTCACTGTCACCACCGAAAATAGAAGCGTTGTGGATGGATGGACAACTTACTACTCTACAACAGTCGGTAAGCTACTTTACTCATTTCTTTCTCTGGTTAATTTGTTATTTTTGTTTTTTCAGTCAATGCCTGTTCGTATGACCCTGGTAATTTCAATTTAGCATAGGGATGGGTTATTCTAATTTCTTTTCCATGAATCTTTACTATTCCTGCCTCATCGCGCTCACACGGAAAATGATTATGATTACAATTGTAATTGGGCAAGTCTTTCTTATATTTTCCTTGTGGGATATGGCATAAATGCCACTGTCATCACTGTAAATAGAAGCATTGTGGATGTATGGACTACTTATTGCTCTGCAACAGTCGATAAGCTACTTTACTCATTTCTTTCTCAGGTTAATTTGTCATTTTTGTTTTTTCGGTCAATGCCTGTTCATATGACCCTGGTAATTTCAATTTAGCATAGGGATGGGTTATTCTAATTTTGTTTCCATGAATCTTTACTGTTCCTGCCTTGTTGCGCTCACATGGAAAATGATTGCGATTACAACTGTAATTGGGCAAGGCTTTCTTGCTTGGGATATCACTTTCGAGAACACAAAGGGCCCAAAGAAGGGCTAGGCTGTGGCTCTCCGACTTGGGTCGGATCTATCAGCATTCTACCGCTGCAGCTTCAAAGGTTACCAAGACACTCTTTACGCACACTCCCTTCGAAAATATTACCAAGAATGTAAGATTTACGGTATAGTTGATTTTATCTTCGGCAACGCTGTAGCGGTGTTTCAAAATTGTAGTCTGCTTGCCAAGAAACCGATTCAAAAGAATTGTTTCACAACAGAGACAATACAAACCAAAACATTGGATTATCTCTTCAAAATTCCACCGTCTCTACTATGCCTGATCTCATTCGGGTGAAAAGGTCTTTCCAAACATACTTAGGAAGGCCATGGAGAAATTACTCTCGCACAGTTTATATGATGTCCTATATCGATGATGTGGTCGATCTAGCAGTTTGGCTAGACTGGTCGGGGGACGTTGGCTTGACCACTCTATATTATGGTGAATATATGAACCCGGGACCAGGGGCACGAACTACAAGGCAATTTCATTGGCCTGGTTATCATACCATGAACATTTCCGATGCTAAAAATTTCAGTGTGGTTAATTTTATCTTTGGTAATACTTGGATAAATGCAGGGCCCTTCAATACAAGCTTACATTAAAAAACAAAAGTGACCAATGGTATGCTGAGAAAGATTGAAACAAATTCAAAGACAACTAAAGAGTCAAGAGTATATAATATATTTTGTATTTGTGTCATTTACATAATTTTTTCACCAAACTCCTTTATTGCATTTATTCCTTGCTAATGTCAAGCGTAGCATTCGATTGCAATGCAACAATATGTAATCTGCATTCTGGTTCGTGTAATTTACATAACTATTTCCCCCAAACTCCTTAATTGCATTTATTCCTGGCTAATGTCAAGTGTAGCATTCGAAGCATTCAATTACAATGCAACAATATGTAATTTGAATTATGGCCTTTGATGAGACACAAATTCAATCCTATTCATTCTTTCTTTACCTTCCCTGTCTCAAACGTTTTCATCTCTTTCTTGGCCTTGATGTCAAAACTTATTGGACACCATAATCGTCTAAAATTCATGCAAATATTTTAATAACTCCCTTGTTGCCTACATGTATATCCTCACACGTCGATTTGAATTTGGCATTGTTTGGTGAGGTGGCAAGAGATCCAGCCTTGGTTCCTAAGGCTTGGATCTAACCATCCTCATTGACCAAAGTTAGTTAACGACACTAGCATTAGCCTTCCTCACTCGCCCCAGTAGCATTAGCCTCATGCATGAGAGGATCATGATTCTACTAATTCAATCTTTCATTTAAGTTTTATGGAATGCTTGCAACCAAACCTTGGGCGTTGGTAGTTTCTCTTTAATTTAATGCTTTTTGCCCTCCTCTGTCATGGCTCTGGATATTTAATCGCCTACAAAAGGAGAAATCATGTGCCTTTCTCTGCTTTCTTAACTCCCAGAGCGAAGAAAATATGCATCTAAAATTAGTTTTCTAGTTTAATTGACCAAAATCACTACAGATATCTTGCTTAGCAACTCTTGGATCTCTTTAAGAATCTTACAGTGTTTCCTTTGCAACATCTGGTGATGGTGCAATTGCTAGTATATAGATTTAACAAGAAATCAAAATTGGTGTAAATGATATTAAAAATAATAAATGATTCTTTGGTTATTTTGAATCATTTGGATGATGCTTTAAAATTCATTATGTTATTTACAATTGAATGGTCGTTTCATGGATTAGTTTATCTTGTAATGTTGAAAGTTATGCCAATAATTAGACTCTCATAGGAATTTAGTTGTTGAATGATCCACTTAATCAATTGCACTTGGTGTACCCTTAGCAAACCTTAAAACATCTTATACAGTAACTTATGACACAATTCTAATGTATTACTCCTCCAATTATGTTTTAATAAATGCATGATTGTCGAACAAAATATTGATCATGTCAATAACGTAATATATATAGCTTTGCATATGGTCATGAATAGCAATAATAATCTTGTATGTGTTGGTGAAAATATATGAAATTCCCACCTTCAACCATTCATCCACTATAGCACTTTAACCATTCATCTAATACAGTAATTTAGTTCATATATTATTATAAAATGTCACTTTTTGATGCAATTATTATAAACAAAATTTCTCATAATTTTATGGATTTTTTAGAAATTTTTGGACATATTTTAAGAGAAAGCATTATTATTAACATCATCATATCCAAGTTGAACCTAGGTTGAGGAAATATTTAATGTTGAATGGAAAAATAATATACCTACCTGTCACCAAAATACTTTTTAAAATATTCTTGGAAGAAAAATGAAAATCTAATTAAATTACAAAGGTCAACTCCTAACCTTTTCTTTGTTGCATCCCACCCATGTATATATATATAAATCAACTACATCCTTGCATAGAAATAGCTATAAATAAATCCTTCACAACTACTAATTGAACTAATTCATTAGACTTATTGCAATTGTATATATGTTTAACACTATGATATAAAGGTGAACAATTTTTCATTTTGTTTTATAAGTATTGTCTAGACACATTTCATGATTAATTTTAGTACATTGAAAGGGTTTTGATAGGTACCCTATGTTATTAATTTAACAAAGGTTAATAGTAGTGAATCAACAATTTCAAAAGTTTTAAGAGTTATTTGAAAGGGATCAATATTTAAGAAACTACAAAATACAAATTTTGTTCATTCTAAGGATGGTACCTAGGGTACAAACCCTAAATTATTCAAGACATAAGGTTAATTCAATAACAGACTTAAATTCATCACAATAATTGTAGAAATTTGCTGAATAATGAAGTTTATTCGCTGCGATTAACCTGATCATACATCAATTCGAATTGCATGCATAACACATAATCGCTTCTACCATTAATCGTCACATGTGGAATAAAAAACAAAGCGACGGAACATCAAATCACACACATAGAACGCAGCATGTATGGGGAAAGCTTATAGCTGAAAACCCCCAGCTATATGTATCATATAATGGATGAGAAACATTCAGCAATACATAATACAATACTCCTCACAAGTACTCAGTACTATCTCATATGTTGAACACAAAACTAGCTAGATCCGAAACTAGTCACAGGTTCAAATCCTTCTGCTGCTCTGCCTGCCTCTACTGCGCAATCCAAAGTGTGAATATAGCTGAATGGAATTAGAATTCACTTAGTTGGTACAGCGCAATCATCATTGGCATCATCATCCCACTGATTGTGCAAATCTCATGCACAACTAATGTACAACTGCTGTCAGTCTCACCCTTTCATCTACCTCTTCCACTGGTCTTTCACTGAACTGTCCATGCACTGAGTTAACTGATGTGTTATTTAGTTGAATAATGAGTTAATAATCAGTGAATTAAATAATATTTAATTCACCCAACTCATCTCTAGTGTAATTGCCAGTTAAACTGATCACAACTAGTTCAACTAGTTAATCGGAACACAATCTCCATTAACTCCTCAATCAACTCCACCAAAACTCTGCCACATGAGTCTAACTGAAGTCAACCATGCAATAGCTCAACTAACCCATAGGAAATTCGAATTTCCTTATGTCAGCTGCATGCCCCACCTTCAGGGGTCAAACTAAAGTGCTCCAAGAGGATAAACTGAAGTTTATAGTCCAAATATTATTAAGGGTAAATAATATTTGACTGTTCTATTTTTAGCCCGGCAGTCTAAAAATAGAAACCACCTAAATGTCTAAAAATAGAGGTCCATCTATTTTTACCAACATGACCAATCATCCAAGAATAGCATACTGCAGCTCCCGGTCCATGATCCATATGTCTAAAAATAGACATAGTCTAAAAATAGACTTTTCGACAAAAATCACATGTGTGGTCCCCACCTAGTTTAGGTGATCACTTTCCAACTAGGATCATGAAAGATGTTTCAGGAGGCCTCCTTCACTGTTTCTTGTTGCCATTTTCAACACTCCCTCTCAACAAGAAAGGACTGTCTTTGCATGCGACATGCAACTCCATGCATTCTCCCTGCAACCTTCATAAGCGCCATGCAACTCCATGCATGCGACATGCAACTCCATGCATTCGCCATGCACCCTTTGCATGTGCCATGCAAACTCATGCATGCACCATGCAACTCCATGCATATGCCATGCACCCTTTGCAAGCGCCATGCAACTCCATGCATCTGCTTTGCAACTCCTCTGAAACTGAATAGGCTCCAAACAACTCAATCAGTCTTGATGCATCTAGCATCTATCATCAAAGTCTTCGACTTCTGCTTGGCCAACTGCACATGTCATCAGGAACCACTGCGTTGTTGAACTCTTTGCACCCATGCACTCTTGCACTTGCTGTCAACTCTGATCCGCGCTCCAGTATCTGACACTGTCACTTTGATCTCGCTATCACTCCAACCGATTTTGCCACCGCCACGCCGTGGGCACCTCGTAGCTGTGTTCAACTCCATGAGATCCACACCACCCCAAGAACTACCTGCAATCTCCTCGTATTTGGACCCCATGTCGCCCCACCTTCACTCGGTGGTATAGCTGCATGCACTCCCTCTGCCCGTCTGGCATGAAATTTCTCTGCATGAGTGGTTTCTCCCACTCCATGATCCTCTTGTGGCTGCTCCACACCCCGAGGTTCACTTTCACCTGCATGAAAAACTTGCTCCCTCTCAAGCTTCAATTGCATGTCTTTCTCGCCTGCATGCAACACTTGCTCCCTCTCAAGCTTCAGTTGCATGTCTTTCTCCCGCTTCCCAACAATAGGAAGCTCCGTAGACATCCCATATACTTCAATTCTGTAGAGATTCTTTGCTCGAATCCAAACCTTTTTGACTTGTCCTGTTACCTTGTGCCGAAGGAAAAATTTTCCTTCTCTAAGGACAACTTCATACCCTTTATCCTCTAACATTGCGACTGAGATCAGATTCTTTGTTAGACCTGGTACATGCAATACATCTTGTAAAAGAATGAGTTTACCTCACTCCCTTTGAAAGGTTATGGTACCAATGCCGGTCGCATTGTATCGTCCACCGTCGCCCAACTCAACATGCATCTGGAGACCTTTCTCCACCAAGTCACTGAAAAGATTTGCATCTCCCGTCATGTGAAAGGAAGCGCCATTATCAATATACCACCCCGATCCCAATGCACTAGACAACATGCATGCGATCAATGAGAAGTCCAGCTCAAATTGCGAGGCAAGAGCCTCACCAGCTGCAGATCCAGCAGCCTGCTTGTTCTTCTTCTTCTTGGGGCAATTCGTGGGGTAATGTCCATGATCATGGCAATGAAAGCACTTGACCTTGGACATGTCACGCTCTTTACCATCCGCTCCGGATTGAGAAGCCTTCTCCTTGCCTTTCCCCTTCCTTGCTTTGGCAGCCAAAGCACAGCCTTCTTCATCAGCTCCCTTTGACGAAGAACCATCTCTTGTATTTCGCTGGATCTCCTCTTGCACGAGATCGGACCACAGTCTTTCCCATCCCGGCAACTTTTCCCGACCATTGACACTATCTTGATATGCATGCCAACTCTTCGGCAAACCAAGAAGAGCCAAACTCACCAGATCCTCATCCTCCACCATCACACCAACACTTCCCAGCTCATCCCGACATTGGGTGAACCTCGTGAGGTACTTCGGCATACTTTCCCCCTTCTCACACTTGATGTTTCTTGAAATGATCTTCAGCAACGTTTCCTTCCGATCGCTCTTACTTTGGTACAGATCCGATGCCTTTCCACATCACATATGGAGAAGCCCGTGTAAACCGGATACAATGTGATCCACCTTTACACCCTCCAATGATCCTATCAATACTCTTGCTTGTTTCTTTCGCCATGTTTCCACAACATCAAACATCATTATAAGTAGGCTTTCTAATCTCTTTACCCACGAATTCCAACAGCCCATTATCATCCAATACAGCCTCCATGCGGTCCTTCCATGCAACATAATTCGAACTGCCTTCCAAGGCATATTCTAGTCGTAATCCGTTGAAAGACATTTTCGCCGCGGCACCAAGAACACAAATCTGCAAATTCGAATTTAACCACCAGCTGATAACTCAGTCGCTTCCGATCTACAATTGAGAGCTAATTATTTCCAAACCAGAGATTGACTACATGGGCATTCACCAGATCTTTCACCTCACAAAGAAGGATGAATATTCTGGAGGCTACCTGGCCCACATGCAGGCTCTGTCCGAGGAAATAATAAACAATCACCGTAATAGATCTCGACGATTAACTTCCTCTGATACCATGTAGAAATTTGATGAATAATGAATTTTATTCGCTGCAATTAACCTGATCATACATCAATTCGAATTGCTTGTACAACACATAATTGCTTCTACAAATTAATCGTCACATGCGGAATAAAAACAAAGCGACATAACATCAAATCACACACATAGAACACAACATGTATGGGGAAAGCTTATAGCTGAAAACCCCCAGATATATGTATCATATAATGGATGAGAAACATTCAGCAATACATAATACAATACTCCTCACAAGTACTCAGTACTATCTCATATGCTGAACACAAAACTAGCTAGATCTGAAACTAGTCACAGGTTCAAATCTTCCCGCTGCTCTGCCTTCCTCTACTGCGCAATCCAAGAAGTGAATATATCTGAATGGAATTCGAATTCACTTAGTTGGTACATGCAACTATCAGCTTGGCATACTCATCCCACCGATTGTGCAAATCTCATGCACAACTAATGTACAATTGTTGTCGATCTCACCCTTTCATCTACCTCTTTCACCGGTCTTTCATCAATCAAGCCCATGACTGAAGTTAACTAATGTGTTTCCTTGAGTTTAGCATGAGTGATAATCTGAAAATAATTAAATAATACTAATTCACCCAACTCATCTCTAGTGTAACTACTAAAGAACTATCACACCTGTTCAACTATTAACTAACACAATCTCCAATAACTCCTCAATCAACTCCACTGAACTCCGCCACTTGAGCTCTAACTGAAGTCAACCATGCATTAGCTCACCAAACTCATGGGAATAGCGTAAATCCTCATGTCAGCTGCATGCCCCACCTCCGGGGGTCAAACTGAAGTGCTCCAAGAGAGTAAACTGAAGTTTAGAGTCCAAATATTATTAAGGGTAAATAATATTTGACTGTTCTATTTTTAGCCCGACAGTCTAAAAATAGAAACCACCTAATGTCTAAAAATAGAGGTCCATCTATTTTTACCAACATGACCAATCCTCCAAGAATAGCATCCCGCAACTCCTAGACCATGCTCCATATGTCTAAAAATAGACATAGTCTAAAAATAGACTTTTCGACAAAAATCACGTGTGGTCCCCACCTAGTTTAGGTGATCACTTTCCAACTAGGATCAGGAAAGATGTTTCAGGAGGCCTCCTTCACTGTTTCTTGTTGCCATTTTCAACACTCCCTCTCAACAAGAAAGGACTATCATTGCATGCGACATGCAACTCCATGCATTCGCCCTGCAACCTTCACAAGCGCCATGCAACTCCATGCATGCGACATGCAACTCCATGCATTCGCCATGCACCCTTTGCATGCGCCATGCAAACTCATGCATGCACCATGCAACTCCATGCATATGCCATGCACCCTTTGCATGCACCATGCAAACTCATGCATCTGCTCTGCAACTCCTCTGAAACTGAATAGGCTCCAAACAACTCAATCAGTCTTGATGAATCTAGCATCTATCATCAAAATCTTCGACTTCTGCTTGGCCAACTGCACATGTCATCAGGAACCATTGCGCCGTTGAACTCTTTGCACCCATGCACTCTTGCACTTGCTGTCAACTCTGATCCGCGCTCCAGTATCCGACACTGTCACTTTGATCTGCTTGCATCACTCCAACTGATATTGCTACTGCTGCACTGTGGGCACCTCGTAGCCAGGTTCAATCCATGAGATCCACACCATCTCATGAATCCTGCCCAGAAATCTCCTCTTGGAATTAATCATGCATGTCACCCCACCTCACACCTGGTGGTATAGCTGCATGCACTCCCTCTGCCCATCTGGCACGAAATCTCTCTGCATGAGTGGTCTCTTCCACTCCATGATCCTCTTGTGGCTGCTCCACACCCCAAGGTTCACTTTCACCTGCATGCAAAACTTTCTCCCTCTCAAGCTTCAATTGCATGTCTTTCTCGCCTGCATGCAACACTTGCTCCCTCTCAAGCTTCAGTTGCATGTCTTTCTCCCGCTTCCCAACACTAGGAAGCTCCGTAGACATCCCATCTACTTCAAGTCTGTAGAGATTCTTTGCTCGAATCCCAACCTTCTTGACTTGTCCCGTTGCCTTGTGCCGAAGGAAAACTTTTCCTTCTCTAAAGACAACTTCATACCCTTTATCCTCTAACATTACGACTAAGATCAGATTCTTTGTTAGACCTGGTACATGCAATACATCTTGTAAAAGAATGAGTTTACCTGACTCCCTCTGAAAGGTTATGGTACCAATGCTGGTCGCATTGTATCGTCCACCGTCACCCAACTCAACATGCATCTGGAGACCTTTCTCCACCAAGTCACTGAAAAGATTCACATCTCCCGTCATGTGAAAGGAAGCGCCACTATCAATATACCACCCCGATCCCAATGCACTGGACACAATGCATGCGATCAATGAGAAGTCTAGCTCAAATTGTGAGGCAAGAGCCTCACCAGCTGCAGATCCAGCAGCCTGCTTTTTCTTCTTCTTCTTTGGGAAATTCGTGGCATAATGTCCGTGATCATGGAAATGAAAGCACTTGACCTTGGACATGTCACGCTCTTTACCATCCGCACTGGATTGAGAAGCCTTCTCCTTGCCCTTCCCCTTCCTTGCTTTGGTAGCCAAAGCGCAGTCTTCTTCATCAGCTCCCTTTGACAAAGAACCATCTCTGGTATTTCGCCGGATCTCCTCTTGCACGAGATCATACCACAGTCTTTCCCATCCCGGCAACTTTTCCCGACCATCGAAACTATCTTGATATGCATGCCAACTCTTCGGCAAACCAAGAAGCGCCAAACTCACCAGATCCTCATCCTCCACCGTCACACCAACACTTCCCAGCTCATCCCGACATTGGGTGAACCTCGTGAGGTACTTCGGCATACTTTCCCCCTTCTCACACTTGATGTTCCTAAGTCTATCTTTGAGCGCCAGCTTCCTCTGATCACTCTTGCTTTGGTACAGATCCGTCAAGGCTTTCCACATCAAATATGGAGAGGCCTTCCCGTGTAAACTGGATACAATGTGATCCTTTACACCCTCCAACAGGATCCTTCGACACTTTGCTTGTTTCTTTCGCCATGCTTCCACAACATCAGCATCATTAGAAGTAGGCTTTGGAATCTCTTTCTCCATGAATTCCAACAGCCCATGATCATCTAATACAACCTCCATGCGGTCCTTCCATGCAACATAATTCGAACTGCCTTCCAAGGCATATTCTAGTCGCAACCCGATGAAAGACATTTTCGCCGCGGCACCAAGAACACAAATCTGCAAATTCGAATTTCACCACCAGCTGATAAACTCGATCGCTTCCGATCTACACTTGAGAGCTAATTATTTCCAAACTAGAGATTGACTGCACGGGCATTCACCAGATCTTTCACCTTACAAAGAAGGATGAATATTGCGGAGGCTACCTGGCCCGCATGCAGGCTCTATCCGAGGAAATAATAAACAATCACCGTAATAGATCTCGACGATTAATCTCGCTCCGATACCATGTAGAAATTTGCTGAATAATTAAGTTTATTCGCTGCGATTAACCTGATCATACATCAATTCGAATTGCATGCATAACACATAATCGCTTCTACCATTAATCGTCACATGCGGAAAATAAAACAAGCGACAGAACATTAAATCACACACATAGAACGCAGCATGTACGGGGAAAGATTATAGCTGAAAACCCCCAGCTATATGTATCATATAATGGATGAGAAACATTCAGCAATACATAATACAATACTCCTCACAAGTACTCAGTACTATCTCATATGATGAACACAAAACTAGCTAGATCTGAAACTAGTCACAGGTTCAAATCTTCCCGCTGCTCTGCCTGCCTCTACTGCGCAATCCAAAAAGTGAATATAGCTGAATGGAATTCGAATTCACTTAGTTGGTACAGCGAAATCATCATTGGCATCATCATCCCACTGATTGTGCAAATCTCATGCACAACTAATGTACAACTGCTGTCAGTCTCACCCTTTCATCTACCTCTTCCACTGGTCTTTCACTGAACTGTCCATGCACTGAGTTAACTGATGTGTTCTTTAGTTGAATAATGAGTTAATAATCAGTGAATTAAATAATATTTAATTCACCCAACTCATCTCTAGTGTAATCGCCAGTTAAACTGATCACAACTAGTTCAACTAGTTAACCGAAACACACTCTCCATTAACTCCTCAATCAACTCCACCAAAACTCTGCCACATGAGTCTAACTGAAGTCAACCATGCAATAGCTCAACTAACCCATAGGAAATTCGAATTTCTTTATGTCAGCTGCATGCCCCACCTCCGGGGGTCAAACTGAAGTGCTCCAAGAGGATAAACTGAAGTTTATAGTCCAAATATTATTAAGGGTAAATAATATTTGACTGTTCTATTTTTAGCCCGGAAGTCTAAAAATAGAAACCACCTGAATGTCTAAAAATAGAGGTCCATCTATTTTTACCAACATGACCAATCCTCCAAGAATAGCATACTGCAGCTCCCGGTACATGATCCATATGTCTAAAAATAGACATAGTCTAAAAATAGACTTTTCGACAAAAAATCACATGTGTGGTCCCCACCTAGTTTAGGTGATCACTTTCCAACTAGGATCGGGAAAGATGTTTCAGGAGGCCTCCTTCACTGTTTCTTGTTGCCATTTTCAACATCATAATATACTTAATAAAAAATAAACATTTCACTTTCAATAATTGTAATTTTGTGAGGAAGTTTCCATGCATGTCACATGTATTTGTTCTCTTCTCTTCTATATATGTACATTTGAAATACTAAAACCAAACTCTTGACCATATTCTCTTACACTAAGAACTAACAAAACTCTCATCCATATACTTTATTTAATATTACTTGGAAATGAAAACATAATTTCTCCTAAATAACACTTTTATATACTTTTAAAAGTCAACTATGGCAATGTTATGATTCACTTAGGCATTCCCTTTGTCCTATTTTAGGGCTAGTATATATTTTGTTACTTTTAGTTGGAAAAAAAAGTTGGGTTTGGCATCGGTCGTATAAAAAAACCCACAAAATAACTCACAAATTCCAATAAGAATCTGAAAAATTATGGTAGAAATATTTGAAAATTTAGATTATAGTTGTCAAATTTCAGGATTTTGGGTGCCCTAAGAATTTTTTATAGTGCTGAATCCATTTCCACCATCAAAAAAATGATTCAAACAGTCCAACTATCTGATTTTTTGATTTTTTTTTACCAAATTATGTGGCGTTAAACAACTTCCTTTTAAAAGTGGAACTGTGACAACTTCATAATAGGCAGGGTACATGTGGTGTTTGGCAAAATGATGCATGCTTCATGCTTTTGATGAAGTGCTAATGAACGGAGGGTTCAAGAAGACAATAGTGCACGAGGTATCGCAAATTGAGTGTAAATTGGGAGATAGTGGGTATTGGTTTTCATTTAAATCCGAAGCCTCAGTCCTTTGCTCACTTTCCTCTCCTCTGCTCCATACTCCCTTTCACAGCTTTCCATTAATCAGTCTTGCTTGCCTGCCTGCTACCTCACCACTTGTTACAGTATTGCTATCTGTTCATCCAAATTCCAATGGGACAACCCATTTCCACTTAGTGTGATACACCTGCACCTTCTTCTTCCTCCTCTTCTGCATCGACTCCTAATGTGTTCATCGACCATAGGGAGCCTAATGTTAAAAAATCCTCTGTTGGAAATTAATTCCAACTGCAATCTAAAACAGGTGGACAGAAATCTGATTTTTGTTGATATTTCAGAAGGACAGATGCTGCAAAGTTTTGATTCATTTTTACACTCCACTGTGCATTAAATTTTCTGGGTTAAAATCCCTGCAACAACCGAATTTGTTTTTCAAAAGGCACCACGTTATCTCCCACTGCCTTACTGCATTTAAAAGGCTGATAAGAACAAAATATATTTTTATTTTTTAATGTTTTAAGTCAAAATATGTTTTCAACATATATATATGTAATAGATAGCAGTAGTTTTAAGGTTAGGCAGTTAGAGAATCAGAGACAAAAGCAGAGAAGAGAAGACAGAGAGCAAAAAATAGAGAAATTCTGAAACTCTATGTTTTGTAGCAGCAGAGCAACTCTGTGTGTTGCCACAATTGTTCCTGTGTGTTGCGCAACTGATGCTGTTTTTGAAGCAGCAAAGGAACAATTTGTGTGCTGCCACAACTGGAAGAGGGTGTTGCCGCAAAGGAGACTGTGTGTTGCCGCAACTGAATTCTGTGTAAAAGCAGCAAATGAAAAACACAGTGAGGAGTATTTTGTGTAATCCAGAACTGTAGTTCTGATGAAAGATTGTATTTTGTAATAGTCATTTTTATGCTTAATGAAATAGAGCTTTACTCCATCACTCTATCCACATCTCTATCATTAAATCTCTGTGTTTAGTTGAGGAAATTTGTTTCCTCTGTTTGTTCAAAATATTCAGAAATTTCCAACATGGTATTGAAGCATGCCATTTAAAATTTATTTTCCAACATGGTATCAGAGCTAGTCTAGGCGCTCAGTGAATGAAGCAGAGATCGCTCTTCACTGCAGAAAATGTAAGAAGGTTTTTTGAAGCGGATTTCTCCAGCAAAGAGAAAGCTTCTGTTTGTTTACATAGTTACAATGGCAGCAGTAGGCACCATCTTTCCAAATCTCCAACTTCCACAGTTTAATGGGAAGAATCATGAATATTGGGCTATCACTATGAGAGCCTTGTTTGCTTCACAGGACATATGGGAGCTAGTTGACAATGGCTACCCAGAACCAGCAGATGCAACAGCGTTGGCTACTTTGAAAGCAGCAGAAAGAGACTTGTTAAAAGATAATAGGAAGAAGGACTCCAAAGCCCTCTTCTATATTTTTCAATTAGTGCACGAGAGTATTTTCCCAAGGATTGCAGCAACAACAAAGTCTAAGGATGCATGGGATATTCTCAAAACTGCCTATCAAGGTATGGAGAAGGTGAAGACAACAAAGCTGCAAATGCTGAGGAGATATTTTGAAACTCTCTGTATGAAAGAGTCTGAAAATATAGATTCATTCTTCACTCATGTTATTAGGTTGGTTACCCAGATAAGGTCTCATGGAGAGACGCTTGAAGAGAGAAGAATAGTGGATAAAATCCTAAGAAGTCTACCCTCAAGATTTGATGCTATAGTAGTGGCAATAGAAGAGACAAAGGATCTCTCACTATATACAGTGGATGAGCTTAGTGCATCCATGATGTCTCATGAACATAAATTGAATAGAGGATCAGATTCCTCATTGGAACAAGCCTTCAAGACCCAAATGTCTTTTGGCCGAGGCAGAGGTCAAGGAAGAGGAAAAGGGAGAGGCCGAAGCCAAAACAAAGGAAGAAACAAACCTGCAAGTTCGAGTGGAAGGAGCAGAAATTAGAACCAGAATGAAGGCTCAAGCCAAAATCAAGCACATGGACAAAGGTATGATAAATCCCAAGTCCAATGTCATTATTGCAAAAAATATGGGCGCTATGCAAATGAATGTAGGAAAAAGAAAAATGACATGAATAATAGGCAGAATGCTATTTTTACAAAAGAAGAAAAGAACCAAAAGAATGTGTTGTTAACATATAATGTAGCACAAGATAGACAAGATGATGTATGGTTCTTAGACTCAGGTTGTAGTAATCACATGACTGGAAACATAGAAATGTTTTACAATCTGGATGAAAATGTTAAATCTAAAGTAACAATGGGAACTGATTGTAAGATCTCTATTAAAGGAAAAGTCGAAGTTAGTATCATGGAAAAAAAATGGAGAATAGAAGTTTGTGCCAGATGTATATTATGTACATGGCTTGAAATGTAATATTTTGAGCATTGGACATCTCATAAACAAGGGCTACAATGTATTCTTCAAAGATGATGTGTGCACAATCAAGGACATACCTCCAAGCAAGAAAGTCATTGTAGAGGTGTAGATGACAAGCAATAGGATGTTTACTCTCAAGCTCAGAATAGACTTGAAGGAAAGTAGAAAAGTTGTAGCTGTAACACAAGAGGTCTTTCAAGAGGAAGTGAAGATGAAAACTAGTTATGGAACTTGAGATTTGGACATCTCAATTTCGGAGGCCTGAACTTGTTGCACAGAAAGGGAATGATAAAAGGATTACCATTGATTGAGAAACTAGACAGCCTATGTGAAGGCTGCATCTTGGGCAAACAATGTAGAGAAATCTTTCCAACAAGAAAGAATATAAGGGCAAAGACACCCTTAGAGATTGTCCACTTAGATTTATGTGGACCAATACAAATTCCATCTTTAGCTGGCAACAAATATTTTTTGACATTCATAGATGACTACACCAGAAATACATGGGTGTATTTCTTGAAACAGAAGAGTGAAGTTTTTGAACAGTTTTTCCACTTCAAAGCTCATGTTGAGAAGCGGAGTGGGCACCACATCAAAGTGCTAAGATCTAACAGAGGTGGAGAGTACATCTCCAAAGAGTTCCTATGTTTCTGTAGGGAGAATGGCATACATAAACAATTTACCACAAGGTACACACCTCAGCAAAATGGTGTTGCTGAAAGGAAGAACAGGACCATCATGGACATGGTTAGAAGTATGCTGAAGGCAAAACACTTGCCAAATGAGTATTGGGCTGAAGCTGTAAATTCTGCAGTGTACATCTTGAATAGATGCCCAATGAAAGCTTTGATGAACAGAGTTCCAGAAGAAGCATGGAGCATCATAAAGCAGTTTGTCACCCACATGAGAGTATTCAATTGTGTGTCTTATGCACACATTCCAGATCAGCTAAGAAAGAAGCTTGACAGCAAGGGGGAGAAGTGTATCCTTGTTGGATATAGTGATGAGTCAAAGGCATACAGGTTGTATAACCCATCCACCAAGAAGTTTGTTATAGGTAGAGATGTTCAGTTCATTGAGGAAGAAGCTTGGGATGGAAGTTTAGAGAAAATAGTGAACTTGAAGACATGTGTGTCTCATGAAGAAGAAGAGGAAGGGATATTAGCAAACAATCCCTCCTTGGTGGCTCCTCCTCCACCACCACAAGCACAACAAACCACACCACAAGCTCAAAATAGAACAACCTTGAGAAATCAAGGAAGTGCCTCTTCAAGAAAACCACAGGGAACTGAAACTCCATCGAATTCAAGTGGAACTCCAAGTACACCAGGAAGACCGAGATTCAGAAATATGAGTGATATTTATGAACAAGAAGAGGTAAGTGATATTGTTGGTCTGAACTCTTTATTTGCCTTGTATTGTCATGTTGATGACCCAATTCATTTTGAAGATGCTGTAAAAGAAGAAAAATGGATTGAAGCAATGAACGAAGAGTTTGGTGCAATAGAAAAGAGTAATACATGGGAGTCAGTGGACCTCCCTAAAGGAAAAAAATTCATTGGAGTAAAATGGGTCAACAAGACCAAGAGCAATGCTGAAGGCAAGATAGAAAGGCACAAAGCAAGACTTGTTGTGAAAGGCTACAAGCAACAACAAGGAAGAGACTATGAAGAAACCTTTTCACCTGTTGCAAGGATGGAAATGGTGAGAACAATGTTGTCCATAGCAACACAACACAAATGGAAGGTTTACCAAATGGATGTGAAATCTTCATTTCTAAGTGGAGTGTTGAAAGAAGAGGTATATGTTGAACAAACTCTAGGCTATGAATTTGAAGGCCAAGAGCACAAAGTTTGCAAGTTGAAGAAAGCTCTTTATGGGCTGAAGCAAGCACCAAGAGCATGGTATAGCAGGATAGATGCTTACCTGACTGAAAATGGGTTTGAGAAATGTGATGGAGAACCCACACTCTACATAAAAGAAAATAATGGTAAGATTTTTATTGTTGTTTTATATGTAGATGATTTAATATTTACTGGCAATGAAGTTTCTCTCATTGATGATTTTAAAGTAGTCATGAAGAGTGAATTTGAAATGACTGATTTGGGTTCTTTGGGATATTTTCTTGGAATAGAGGTAGAACAAAGTGAAAATGGGAATTTTATCTCCCAAGCAAAATATGTTGAAGAAGTGTTGAAAAGATTCAACATGCAGAACAACAAGGTAGCTGTAACTCCAACTATCATGGGGTTGAAATTGAGCAAGGAAGACAACAGCAAGGATTTTGATCCAAAGTTGTACAAGAGCATAGTTGGTAGCCTCATTTACTTGACTGCAACTAGGCCAAATATTATTCATGTTGTAAGTTTAATCTCTAGATTTATGGAAAGACCAAAAGAGACTCAT
The DNA here is from genome assembly GCA_034641835.2 of Pinus albicaulis. Taxonomy (NCBI): domain Eukaryota; kingdom Viridiplantae; phylum Streptophyta; class Pinopsida; order Pinales; family Pinaceae; genus Pinus; species Pinus albicaulis. Next base: position 106,091 of record JAXQQM020075754.1, on the reverse strand, counting down.
TGGCAGGCAGCCAAGAGGATTCTAAGGTATGTGAATGGAACGAAGAGATATGGTATTTCATACACCACTTCTAAAAATTCTGAATTGATTGGTTACAATGATAGTGATTGGGATGGAAGTGTAGATGACAAGAAGAGCACATATGGATATATGTTTCATATAGGATCGGGAGCCATTTCATGGGCTTCCAAGAAGTAACCAATAGTGGCTTTATCAATAGCAGAGGTAGAGTATGTGGCAGCTACAGGAACAACGTGTCAAGCAGTTTGGATGAGAAGAATGTTGAGGAGCTTGATTCATGAACAGGTAAAAGGCACAACAATTTATTGTGATAATAGCTCAGCAATAGCATTGTCAAAGAATTCAGTGTTTCACAAGAAAACTAAACACATTGATGCCAAGTATCACTACATCAGAGAGCTAGTGAGAAATGGTGAAATTTTTTTGCAACATTGCAGAACAGAGGAGAAGTTCGCTGATATCTTGACAAAACCATTGGGGAAGAAAATTTTTGATTATCTCAGAGAATTTTTGGGTATGCAAGATAGCAGCAGTTGTAATTAAGGGGGAGTGTTGGAAATTAATTCCAACTGCAATCTAAAATAGGTGGATAGTAATCTGATTTTTGTTGATATTTTAGAAGGACAGATGCCACAAATTCGTGATTCATTTTTGCACTCCACCGTGCATTAAATTTTCTGGGTTAAAATCCCTGCAACAACCAACTTTGTTTTTCAAAAGGCACCACATTATCTCCCACTTCCTCACTGCATTTAAAAGGCTAATAAGAACAAAAGATATTTTTATTTTTTAATGTTTTAAGTCAAAATATGTTTTCAACATATTTATGTAATAGAAAACAGTAGTTTTAAGGTTAGATAGTTAGAGAATCAGAAAAAGAAGTAGAAAAGAGAAGACAGAGAGCAGAAAACATAGAAACTCTAAAACGTTATGTTTTGTAGCAGCAGAGCAACTCTGTGTGTTTCCACAACTATTCCTATGTGTTGCCACAACTGGATCTGTGTGTTGCCACAACTGACTGTGATTGTGTTGCCGCAACTGATGTTGTGTTTGAAGCAGCAAAGGAACACTCTTTTTGTTGCCGCAACTGGAACAAGGTGTTGCCAGAAAAGAGACTGTCTGTTGCCGCAACTGAAATATGTGTAAAAGCAGCAAATGAAAAACACAGTGAGGAGTATTTTGTGTAATCCAGAATTGTAGTTCTGATGAAAGATTGTATTTTTTAATAGTCATTTTTATGCTTAATGAAATAGATCTTTACTCCACCTCTCTATCCACATCTCTATCATTAAATCTATCTGTTTAGTTGAGGAACTTTATTTCCTCTGTTTGTTCGAAATTATCATAAATTTCCAACATCCTCTACTACCTTTCTCTATCGTGAACTTAAATCCATAGGAGTGCAGGTCTTTCTTGACTAGCCCAAATTGGAGCCTGGACACATCATTCTTTGTTAGATCCAAATTCCAATGGGACAACCCAAATCCACTCAGCGTGATACACCTACTTCTGCTTCTTCATCCTCCTCTTTTTCCTTAACTCCTAATGGCCCTTATCAGGTGTTCATCAACCATAGGGGGCCTGAAATTAAAAAATATTTCGCTAGCCTTCTCTACCATGAACTTAAATCTAGAGGATTGCAGTCTTTCTTGACAAGCTAGAGTTGGAGCCTGGACACATCATTCTTTCTCAGATAGAAGGCGCCATTGAAATCGCTTCTATACAGATCACGATTTTCTCTAAGAACTATGCAGAATCAAAGTGGTGCCTGGAGGAGCTCATCCTCATGCTCGAAATGACACGGAGGGCTACAATGAGTCCGAGGGCTACAATTCTTCTTGTGTTTTATGAAGTTAAACCTTTTGAGCTCTGACGCACAGACAAAGGAGCGTATGCGAATGCCATGCTAAAACACAAGAAATGATATAATTTGGAAACAATCGAAAAATGGGAGAAGGCTCTTTCTAATGTTGCATATATAAGCGGCTTTGAGCTAGAGGCGTGCAATGGGTGAGCATCTTTCACTATCCCAATCTGTGCTAGATATTAATTCATAAATTTATGTTACTTTTTCTTAAATTGAGTTGATTGGTAAGTAAAATTTAATTGATAGGTACATGACAAACTTAGGTAGGCCTATTTTCACTAGTTATTTTACCTTTCTCTGAATTTGAATATTCAGGGACGAGGTGGAGCTGGTGGATAAGGTTGTGCAAAGAGTATTGAAATATGAGGTTGTGCAAAGAGTTTTGAAAGAAAGGTTCCAAAACTACTGCTATTTTTGGCCAAGCATGAAATTGGTTTGCAGGAAAAACTTGAAGATTTTGAAGAGACAGTCCTATCTTAGCTGGAAGGGTAGGGCCTGCTGGAGGCCAAGGTTGTGGGGATTGTAGGATTAGGTGGAATTGGGAAATTGACACTAGCTAGAGAATTTTTTAACTGTAAGAGATCAAATGACAATTTCTCCTCCTTTTTATTTGATGTGAGAGAAAGTGCATGTACAAAGTCTCTAGCTCATTTTCAAAAGGATCTCATTCAGGACATAAAAGGAATAGATGTCCAAATTAAGAGCTAGGAAGAAGGTATTGGAATACTTGAAAAGAATCTCAAATCTTCTCATGCTCTCATAATATTAGAAGATGTAGATCATCTTGATCAGTTGGATGCTTTATTGCCAATTAAGCATGTCCTCGACCCCATGAGCTTGATTTTGATTACTTCTCGTGACAAGCATGTACTCAAAAGTGCAAAAACCGTAGAATCGTCAATTTATCAGCTCAAGGGCCTCGATCAACCAAACTCTTTAAAAAAAATTTGTTCGCATGCATTCTTTCAGCCACATCCAGCACCAGAATTTGTAGACCTTGTAGATGGGTTTCTAGACACCTGCAATGGTTTTCCTCTATCATTGCAAGTGTTTGGTAGTCTACTCTGTCATGAAAATGACAGATCTTGCTGGGAAGAGAAACTGAATGGACTTCAAATGCTACCTCATGAGATACAAGGGAGACTAAAAATAATTTATGATTCACTAAGTCCAGAGGAGCAGAAGATATTTTTATATATTGCATGTTTTTCTGTAGGACGAGATAAGGATGAGTGGATTAGAATATGGGGCTGGTCAGGGTGCAAAGGTTTCATGGGGCTCTAAAATTTGTTGAATAGATGCCTAATTGTAGTGGATGAGAAAAATAAGATAAGAATGCATGATCACCTGAGAGACATGGGAAGAAGTATTGCTCGGGATCCATCATTGCCACATCGTCTCTAGTGTGTGACGCCGAAAGACGTCTATGATCTTCGGGAAATCGATCTGTCAGGGTGTGAAAATTTGAAGTGACTTCCAAATTTTTTCGAGAATTTATCAAATCTTCAATATATCAGTCTGAGAGGCTATACAAGTTTGGAGATGCATCCAAATGCCATCGGGACTTTAATGAATCTTTGGGAAATCGATCTTTCAGGGTGTGCAAATTTGAAGACACTTCCAAATTTCTCTGAGAATTTAACAAATCTCCAAAACATCGACCTGAAAAACTGTACAAGTTTGGAGGTGCTTCCAAATGCCATCGGGACTTTAATGAATCTTTAGGAAATCAATCTATCAAGGTGTGCAAATTTGAAGAGACTTCCAAATTTCTCTGAGAATTTAACAAATCTCCAAAACATGAACCTGAAACACTGTACAAGTTTGGAGATGCTTCCAAATGCCATCAGGACTTTAATGAATCTTCGGGAAATCGATCTGTAAGGGTGTGCAAATTTGAAGAGACTTCCAGATTTCTTTGAGAACTTATCAAATCTTCAAAATCTTAGTCTAAGGGGTTGTACAAGTTTGGAGGTGCTTCTAGATTCCATAGAGAATTTAAAGAATCTCCAAAGGATCAATCTGGGTCTTTGTGGAAGTTTGAAGGCACTTCCAAATAACTTTGGTTATTTAAAAAACCTCAATTACATCGATGCATCTCATGCCTCCAATTTTTAGATGCCTTCAAATTTCCTAGGGAATCTAATGCAACTAACACATCTACATTTGAGTTTTTGTAGCAAGTTAATCCTCTCTAATGAAATGCTTGGAAATACAACCATGCTTGAATGCTTAGATGTCTCAGTTTGTTTCCAAATGGAAGTATTTCCCCTCCAGGTGCTACAACTAATGTCCTTAAAAAGGTTAAATTTGTTGAGTACCAACATAAGAGAGTTTCCCAGTGGGCCTACTGTTGGTTCATGCCTAAACAATTTGGAAGTTCTAATCTAGCCCTCTGTTGGAAGTGCTTCCACCATGGCTTGGTTGCCTACAGAATTTGAAGATATTGCTGCTCCATGGATGCCAGGAATTGAAATGTCTGCCCGATTCAATTGGACAGTGCAGTCAGATGAGAAATATGGAGGTTTAAAAATGTGGAATACAATATTTACCACCAGCTATCATGCAGATTAACAATCTAGAAACTTTAGGAGTACGCGGTTGTCCGTTGTGCGAACTAACGTTTAAGAAGAAGGTTGAAGGAGAAGGAGAACCATATGTTTAGTTAATAGAGTCTTCCCAATGGAGGGAATTGGATTCTTCTAGTGACAGACACATGAATGAACTACGTGAGATTCATCTGTACCTCACCGAAATATCAGAGGTGTCCTTCCCTGCAGGTGTCTGTCACAACCTTGAGGAACTCAACATCAGTTGGTGTAATAATATGGTGGAGGTTGGAGTATAACCAACCACACTAAAAGTTCTAGATTTGAGGGGTTGTGGTGCATTGAGGAAAGTAGGAGGGTTGTGTGGTCTTACACAAATTTGGTGGCTAGACATAAGGGGATTTTGCGATCTAAAAGTAGAGGAGCTGTCAGGTGTTGAAACTATGTTATATTCCATGGACACATTACAGCCAAATTTGACATCTTTGAAGATATTGAAGACCCCGTTTGGTGGAGATTGGAGCATTACCAACCACACTAGAAGTTATAGATTTGAGGGGTTGTGGTGCATTGAGGAAAGTAGGAGGGTTGTGTGGTCTTGCACAACTTGAGCAGCTAGACATATGTAGATGTTGCTCCCTGGAAGTAGAGGAGCTGGAAGGTGTTGAAACTATGTTATCCATGGATACATTAAAGCCAATTTTGACATCTTTGAAGATATTGAAGACCCCGTTGGAGACTTACGACTCCAAAGAGGAAGAATTGGTGTGGAGAGAATTGGCGCAAAAAGATTACAGGAATGGGGCAGCAGAGGAGGTTCGGATGACGACGGCCCTAGATTGGTGTGTTTTACCAAATGATCGTCTTTGTCGACCGCAATATTGAGGTAGGACTACGTGACCATTTATTATTGAAATATTTCGAATGTATCTTTCAAACAAATGGTCTTGTAAAATAATTTTATAATTATACAAATAAAATCTCGGCCTTGGTTGAACTGATATCATATAGACTTAGGTTACCTTTTGGTTGAATACTTAGGAGACGTATTCATGGGAAGGCCCTATATAGTAGGGTTCAGGAAGGCCCTGGATAGAGGGACCTAGTTTCTCTATGCTGGCCTTGGTTTTGGTTTGACCATCCGACATTCTCACTAGTGAGTTCTACTGATTATTAGATTGGTCGGGGGCTTTTGTGGAATGAATGTTTAGAGTATTCCTAGGCAGCATCATTTCTAAATTTTGGTCCATGGAGAACCTGGATATTCAGAATAATCAGACTTATCTGAAGACTAAAGGATGGTGTCTCCTATTGAACATTCAAAAACCGTGTGAAAGTATGAAGGTTCGGTGTTGTAAAGGGTGGTGTCATATTGGAAATTGTCTAACTTGTTGCTGTTCATGATCATTAGGGTTCTCTACTGGTTGTCATATTCAGTGGTCTTCTTTGTTGATGGGTTCTCGAGATCTTCGATCGGTTTTTTGAGTAGTATAGGATTGGCATCGGTTGGCCATCACTGTTTTGCCGCTTGGCTTTCTTGGTGATTGGTTCTGGCAGGTTTCTGGATGTCGAAATTTTTTTTAAAATCTTTCCGACCACCTTCCTTTCTGACTGCGGTGGTGCCGAGGGAGTGGTACGACAGAGTGGTCGGTACCTTGGCTTAGTTTTTTTAATTCTCATTTTATGTCATATTAATATTTTAATTTATGCTCTGTTATTCTTGTGGCATTAGATGGTTATGGGGGATAGGGGGGAGTAATTGTGCCTTTATGATTGGGATTATCCGTATGGGTGCACGTGGTTGATAGTACTGGGATTAGGATGTTTAGACGGCTTTGAGTGTGATGTCAACCTCCTAGCTATTTTGGAAGGTACGTGTCTTGTCCGGGCTTCATCGGAGGTGGTGGGTATGTCCCGTATTGATCTGGCGCAATTTTTTCGTCTTGTCAATTGGGTGGATGGGTTGGGGTTTATTAAGGTTTTCTTTCTAGGCCTGAGTTGGGGTGATTGTTATTTTTTCCCTTGGTAAGCCTAGGTGGCAGGACTATTTGTAAGGCTCTTTCCTCCCGCTGATGTGGCGTTGGGGAAGATCCATGACTGCGGTGTTTCTTCGCATTTCTTTGGTTTGAAGTGTTGGTAGGTGTCAAATCCTCTTTCAGGAACAGGGGGTCAGTGTGATTGATGGACCTATGGTGAGCTATCACCTCTTATTGATGGTGGGCTGTAATAAATTTTTTATGGATTTGGACTCGGATCTCAAGGACAGTGACTTGGTGCATGCACTAAAGGTGGCAGAGGATGAATTCAATGCCAAAGTGGCCATACAAAATGATCATGCCATGTCTTCTGGAGCGTTTTCTCATCAAGTTCAGGCAGAGGATGTTTCAGATGTTGGCCAAAGGCCCATGCTGGTGAATTTACCGCTTGGCCCAGCCCGCAAGGATTGTGGAGGGGTAAAGGCCATTAGGGCCTCTACGGACTGTCACCTTTTGAGTTTTGGAACCGATATTTTATGGGAGCGAGTAGTGGATTTATCTAATTACATTGTGGTGGGTAGATGGAAGTTTGAGAAGATGAGCTCCATTAATATGTTGGATTGTCTTCTTAAGAAGTGGGCTGATTTGCTTGGATATACTCCTATGATCAGCAGGCTCGAAGAAGGTTGGTTCTACTTTCATCTTCAGAAAGCCGAAGATGTGGGGGTTGTCCTGCGTAGGACTTGGGTGTTGGGTCGCTATTTCCTCACCCTACATCACCGGTAAATCATATGGTGTGGGAAAAATTGTATGACCTTCCTTTACATTTTTGGAATTATCGAGTTCTCAAAGCCATTGGAGATTGTGTGGGAAATTGTCGTTATGTTGATCCTAAGTGTCACGAAGCATATGATAAAAGGGTGGCCTGGGTGCTTATTGAGTTTCCTTTTACCGGAGATTTTCCAGTAGAGATTGATTTAAAGTGGGAAGGAGTGGTCTATAGGCAAAAAATTGACTATTGGTAGGTCCCGTTTCGATGTCATCTTTGTCACGAAACAGGACATCTAATGAGAAAATGTACAAAATGGCGCATAGATTATAACCAGAATCAGGTGCATCATGGTCCCTTTTTGAGCTTTGATGCAGATGTTGGGATGAACCAGAGGTCCGAGGTGATGGAGGCAGCGAAAGCAATGTTATCGGGTAAGCTTACACCATCTGCTCCCTCTCATTCTGACCTTTGTGGGATTGATGATCAATCTGACAAAATTCCTGTTATGAAGCCTAGGGTTCCTCCTCATAGCGGTTTGCAGTTATTGGATACCATTTCTAGGACGTCAGTTTTATCTAATTCTGAGGCTCTCCCTAATTTTTGCCTTAAGCCTGGGTTTGCCCCATATGTTACCATATCTTCCCCTCATATCTCTCACGGTCTTCTGCTGTAGTCGCCTCCTGGTCTCCCTCCTTTGCAGATCCCCTTGATGGTCGCTTTATCATCTTCCTCTCGCAATGATCCTGTCAGTTGTTCATTGGTACTCCCTTGTTTCGAACCGAAGGATGGTAACATGTCACCCTCATCCCTTACGGTTTTTCGGGGGGATGCCTCGGGTACTATTTGTGAGTCAAGTATTTCACGACCTCCTCTTCTGTCATCTCTGCTTGATGAGTTCTCATCGCCAAGAAACTCTATAGGCAGTGAGATTGAGTTTTTATTATCAAACCCAGATGCGAGTCTGGTTCCTCTCAGTGTATGCTCTGGTCTTTCTTCCCCTACTATAGTTATTAGACCCTCTTCACGAGCGAATGTCACAATTCGTCAGGGGAAGGGAAAGAAGAAGAGGAAAAATAAATTAGTGTCGGTGTTTGGTCTTCATGCAAATTTACCGGATGGTAATTTTTGGGATGTTCCGGTATCACTGGCAATTGGTCAGGTCCTTAGAGCATTGACCCTTGCTCCAGGGTCCCCTTCATGAAGATTGTGTCTTTGAATCTGCAGGGGTTGGGGGGACATGCTAAGATTTTGTCATTAAAGCATTTCATTGTTTGTGTTAAGCCTTCTATCTTTCTTTTACAAGAAACTATGGCGGGGGCTAATCGTTCAATTGTTGTGTTACGTCCCATGTTTCTAGAATGGAACATGCTGGCGACTGATGCAAATGGACTTTCAGGTGGTTGTGTTGCCTTGTGGGAACCGAGGCTAGTTGCCATTAAACCTTATGGTTTTTTTGGAGGAATGTTTTTATCAGGTTTTTGCAGGGGTTTCTGTCGTTGTATCAATGTTATAAATATCTATGCTCCCTATGTTGATATATTATCTTTCTGGTCACGATTGGATGATTGCGGTTTTTTAAGTTTGAATAACACTATTATGGCTGGTGACTCCAACTGTACTTTTTATCCTTATGAGATTTTGGGTGCAAAAGGTCGGGTTGACCCCTATGCTGAGGTTATAAAGGACATCATGAGGGATGTTGATTTGATCGATTTTCCTCTGACTGAAAATTTCCCTACTTGGTTGACCAGAAGACAAGGGAAACAGTTTATAGGGAAGCGGATCGATCGCTTTGTGATTAATGTGGGTCTCAGATTGTGTATGAGGGGTATTAGGGCTAATGCAGAGGATGTCACTTTATGGGATCATAGATCGATCTCTTTGGTGTGGGACTTTGAGTGGAAGCCTTCTGGTTTTCCTTTTAAATTCAATAGAAGATGGCTGGGTGAAGAAGATTTTAATATTATGATAAAGGATTACGTAAATCATCACAAGAGGGATGCAGGATCTTCTGCTATGTCCCATTTCTCCATTCTTCTGATGGATTTGAAGATTGTGGTTCAGAGGTGGGAAAGGGATAAATTAAGGAAGGATAAGCAAAGGTTTCGGGCTATCCTTTCTGAGAGGGCAAGGATTCTGAAGGAGGTGGCAGAAGGCATTTAAAGTGATGATTTCTGGGACAAGCTTAAAATCATTGAAGCGGAGTATAGAACTTTTTTAATCAACGAGGAGTCATCTTGGCGGTTGAAAAGTAGGGCCACCTAGCTGAAAGAAGGTGACAAAAAAACTAAGTACTTTCACAAGTATGCTTCTGGAAGAAGAAAGGAAAATGCGATCTAGGACAGATTATGGTGGAATGTCCTTAAGCACTACGGAGGATATAAAAATGGCTGTAGTAGAATATTTTGGGTCTCTTTATAAGCAAAGGGAGGCTCCTGTCTCGGAGGAGCACTTGGAAATGATATGAGAGTTTCCTGTTATGTTTAATGCTACTGACAATCAAAGGTTTCTTGAAAAGGTATCATCTGAAGAGATTAAGAGGGTATTGAAATCTTTTGTTGTTGATAAAAGTCTAGGGCTAGATGGTTGGACCCCAGAATTTTTTCTTCATTTCTATGATGAGTTTATTGAGGATTTGTCGGATATGGTGGAGGAAGTGAGAGCATCCGGAAGGATCGTTGGAGCTATTAATTCAACTTTCCTTGTTCTTATTCCTAAAAGGAAAGGAAAGCTTACTTTCAATGATTTTAGACCTATTTCTTTATGTAACACTATCTATAAAATTTTCTCCAAAGTTATTGCTAAGAGAATGAAGGGTGTGTTGTCTCACTTTATCACACCAGAGCAATATGGTTTCTTGAAAAATCAAAATATTCACGATGTTATAGCAATGACTCAAGAGACTTTACATACTGTTCAATCAAAAAATATGGAAGCGGTTGTGATGAATATTTATTTAAAGAAAGCTTATGATCGTGTCGACTGGGTGTTCTTGCAACTTTTTCTATTTAAGATTGGTCTTACTCGGGAGGCGGTCGCATGGATTATGGGATGCATTTGTAATACCTCAATGGTTGTGATAATTAATGGCTTGGCCTCTAAGTTTTTTCATCTTAGTAGAGGTTTGAGGCAGGGGTGTGCCCTGTCTCCCCTTTTATTCATTTTAGTAATGGATGCATTAAGTATAAAAATCAATACGGTGGCGGAGAAAGGATGGTTTAGACGTATTGATATCGCGTTCGATGAGGGTTACGGATAATTTTTTTTGCTGATGACATCCTTATTTTCTGTTGCATGATGATAAGGAAATGCTAGATGATCATGAAGTGACATTATAAAATATTTTGTGACACTACAGGGATGTTACGTTGAAGAGAAATCATTCATTTATCATGCAGGGGGGATCACGAACGCTTCGGACTTAGCACTGTCTAATTTTAAAAGGGTCCCTTTTAAAGTCAAGTTGACTTATCTTGGCTTCAGAATGAAGGTGGTAAATTATACTGGAAGATTGAGCAGCTGATATTAAAATACGTAACAAGCTAAATATTTGGTCAAGAAAGTGGTTATCTAGAGGTATGCATTGATTTTGGTGAAGGCCGTCCTTCAACAAATCAATCGTCTATCGTCTACCTGTATATTTTGCCAAACAAAAATTTGAGAGAAATTAGGAAAATTATGGCTAATTTTACTTAGGGAGGGGGGAAGAGATAAAAGAGCCATTTATCTTGCCAAGTGGGAATGTTTGACGATTCCTATAGAAAGCGGGGGCTGGGGAATATTACATTTGGAAGTTTTTGGGAATTCCCTTATCATAAAATCTTTATGTCAGTGTCTACATGGTAAAGGTAAATGGCATGACATTATCAAACAGAAGTATTTGGCTAGAATTTCAGTGGAAGACATGGCCATATTGGGTTGGAAGGTGTGCAGGTGTAGATCTTATATCTGGAAGGGTTTCGGCAAATTATGGTCTTTTATCATGGAGCATATGAAATGGTATTTCGGGAATGGGTCCAAAATATTAATTGGCAGCAGGATGATGCTGGGGTTGGAAGAACTTCAGCCTCTTTTAGTGCAATTAGTCCATATCCTAAATCAAAGGGGGTTTTATTTTTACAATAGGTTATTAAAGATTGGTCTGGGGAGGTTCTGAGATTGAAGAGATTTGCCGAAATGGGGTTGGAACAAATATGGGAGGGTATCTAGCTGAAGTATACAAATAGTATAAGTTCGATGGGACTGTGCAGGATGGCTGAAGGAGACCGATTGTTATGGGAGGGAATGAAAGTAGAGGATGGACTGAAAGCAAAGGATATTTATGCTATTTTGATTAAAAAAAAAAGGTGTTGCAGGAACCAGTTTGTTGGTTTAAAAGAATATGGAAAACCAGAGCACAAATAAAAATGATTTTATTTTTATGGTTAGTTTGGAAGGACAAAAATTTAAATTGGATAAATTTGCAGAAAAAAGGTTGGCAGGGACCTGGTATGTGTTTCCTATGTGGGAAAGAAGAGGAGGATGACCTTCACATGTTTTATTTATGTCCTTTTGCACTCGAAACCTTAGCAATCGTTTGTGGAAATCTACAGATTAATATTCCGGTATACCAATTGATGGAGGACTGTTTGAGATGGTGGCTCAACAGAGGGGAATCCGTCTGGACTATTCCGATACTTTTTCATTTGCATATTTGGTGTACTCAAAACAAGAAACTTTTTGAGGGCATTCCTAGCCATCCCATCAATACTGCCTTCCAGATTTATAGCTCTTGGGATCACTTGAAGACTGCAAAAAATCCTACTGGAGATCTGTCAAAAAGATTCCACCCTCACGAGGTTCATTTTCGTGTAGGTTTTTTTTCATGGGGCCTCACAGCATTCCATCTGTGGCTGTGGGGCTTGGTTAATGATCTCTCCTGATTGTCACTACAAAATTTTCTGGAACTGTGGAACCGGTACGAACATGAAGGTTGAAGTATTGGCTCTTTGGGGGCTTTTATAGTTTGCTAGTTAGTTATACACAGATAAGATATGGATTATTGGGGAATCAAAAGTATTGATTGATCACATGAATCAGAAAATTTCTATTAATCTGGGACCGATTGCTCACTGGCTGGAGAGAATAAACACTTTGAAGAGCTCCTTTTTGGTCATCACTTTCCGACATGTCTACAGGGAGTAGAACAATGTAGCTAATCGTTTATCGAAGAAAGGACTGGAAGGCAGATTCAGAGTAATGTATTATCAGTTATATAGGTCGAATGGTCATGGAGTAAATGGAACAGTGAACTTCCTATGAGTGGGAGCTTTCCTTTTTGGGTTTATGATGTTAATTATTTTTTTTCTAAAATTTCTGACCGAAAAATGCTAAGCTTTACAGTTACGATGTGTATGTCTGAGAAGATTTTGCTTTCTGTTAAAGATGGGCCGGTCCATGTTTTGTCCTGGTCATTAAGATAGGATCAGAATCGATGCTAAAACAGAAGAAATAGTAATGTTATGAAAAATTTTATTTTTGGTTTATAATGTTTGTCCTGGTACATAATATCAACTAGTGTATTTTTCGTGTTAAAAAAAAAATGTTAGCAAAAACTATATTAGAGAAAAATGGCATTAAAAATTATTATTTATTTTTAGTTAATATTATATATATATATATATATCTATATATATATATATATATATATATATATATATATATATATATATATATATATTTGTATATGTATTTGTATCTTATTCCCATTCATTTTATGCAAGGTTGGAATTTGGATTTTTTTTACTCTCCATATAAATTTATTTTGAGACATTTTGGGTTTTTATGCTCCTAGTCAAGAAACATTATGTTTATATTTTTGCTCTAAAGAGTGATGTTCTAAGAGTGATGTTTTGATAATAAATTAACTCTTTACCAATAAATATTTAACTAGCAATTGCACCATCACAAAATTTTGCAAAGGAAACGCAGTAAGATTCTTACTTGCTAAGGAAGATATATGTAGTGATTTTAGTCATTTTTAATAAATGAAGGAGAAACCATCAGATTCAGTAATAATGTTGTCTTTCATTATAAATTTGATGTACGTTAGTTGTTGTCAATTGAAAATTTTAAAATAATTTATTTGAAGATTATAAAAAAGAATTGCCCCTTTCTGTTTTCTTTGGTTGGTCCCATATAAATACTATTTATCAACCCTCTATTTACTATTTTTGAATCCTTTTGGCTAGGAGTGTATTGAAAATAATTTATTATTAGTCTTAAACAATTATGACATTCATCATCATTGAGAAAGGCTCGATAACTTTAACAAGCACCCTTGTTTTTTCAATATATCTTTCCCATATTCATCATTGCTTATGATTTACGACGAGTCAATTTAGAGGTTGTTCGTGCTATCTTAGATTTGAGGCAACATATCTTCCTAAGTGACTTGAGCATTTGCAGAATTTTTTGATTGCATCTCCAAGCATTTAATATTAATGTCCAGTCCATTACGAAATCGTAGGAAAATGCTATTGTGCACTCAGAGAAGAGCAAGGGAATCTTCAAAAACGAGGATTCATTTTGTGTACGAGAGCTTGTGAGAGAAAAATATGATAGAATTTTCTATTTAGATCAAATAAAACTGGTGCATCTGAGTATGGTCTGCAGTTCATAGATCGGGCATCGCACTATCGTTGAGGGCATTAGATCCGAGAATAAGAAACAAAATATATCTTATTTTTTCATGTATAATTAATATTAGCCGTCATGCTTCACAATTTCATTTCAGGAAGTTTGCTGCGGCATGTTTGGTGCAAATCCTTTTGTTAAAAAATTAGCAACTTTGGTTCAAGACATCAAGACTTTCGTAAATACTTTGGAGGTTCAGGGATTTTTCATTGATGTTTTTTTGTTCAACATAAGTCACCTAAACCCTACTTAAATACTGCATAAAATATTACATGGAAAAACAATTTAAAAGAAGCATAGCATTTGAATTTCTAGCACTTCCAATTAAAGGCCAATGATCAGAAAATTTCACGACATAAATTGAAATATGCAGCATTTCCTAGAAAGAATTTTATATTAACATTAATCTAGGACATCAACTGGGTCTTTTGATCAAGAGTACTAAATCAATACCCTGTATTAAAAAAATCCAGCACTTGGACATTGTTGTAGTAAAGGAAATACAAGAATATGAGAATGGGAGCAGTCCATTCTTATAAAAATAAAATAAAAAACATAACATCTTATGCTTTTCTATAGGCTTTCAATTCAAATAAGCGATTCTAGACCTTATTGACTTTTTATTTTCAAGTTCCCACAAGAAGCTCGATTCATTAAAACACAAGAAAAGGTGAACCCGTTCAAAAATCACCTTTTGTTTTATTTCGTTCTTTTGTTGCCTTTTTTCATAGCTCACCATTCCTTGGCACGATAGTAGAAATTCAAAAGCAATGTGTCTATGTTGTTGCTCTCGTGCTCTCTCTGTGTATTCGTGTGTAGTTGCAGAGGAAGCGGTAGCCTGTAAAACCAGAAACCCTTAGAGCGATTACCGATAAATTTTCTGTGGATTGTTGTGAATTTAAAGAGGATTTTGCTTGCCATTACCTTCATGATACAGGGACACAGGGATTTGAACTTGGGTTCACCATTGTTTAGGGCTTTGTACAAGACTTGAGATATTATTGTAATGGAGGCCGCAGTAGCAAGCAAATATAGCAAAAATTCAAAAGCAATGTGTTTGTGCTATTGTTCTCGTGTTGTCTCTATGTATTTGCGTGTAGTTGCAGAGTAAGCAACAACCTATAAAACTAGAAACCCTTAGAGCGATTACCGATAAATTTTCTGTGGAGAAAATTGGACTGACCTCACTCATAATGCCTAAATGAAAAGCATGGGACCTTCACTCACTTGTAGAAGAAGCATTGAATAATCAGAATTTTACTGTGCATTAAAAAAACAAAAGACACAGATCATGTGTTCAAGTAATTACCAGCCTGTCATCCATGAAGCGAAGGGTCCCCATTCATTGCCCCACAGTCTAGCACTCTAGTAATACATACCCTTGGACGTTGGATACACAGAACAAATCTCAACCATCGAGAGTCCCACGAGAACAGTGAAAAAACTAACAATGAGCCATTCGTACACCATAGACACCAGACCTCCAAAGGTCAACGCCGTATTATAGGTAGTCGTTACGCCAGTTAAAATTGATATAATGGAAAATGAAAATGCAAAGGTTGATAGTCCTATGAACACAACAATCCAAACGCATTCATCAATTTCAAAATGTACCCATAATTTAATAATTTTATGAAAAGAAATTGCTCAAAGCTTTAAATATTTTGTACTAAATGCGTTAGCTCGAAAATTTCTAGGTTATAAATGATGAGAAATAAAATTTCCAAACATTTTAGAAATAAAACCTCGACTCTCAGAGTTCTTCATTTATGAGAGAAATTACTAAAAGATTTAAGAGATTTTGTACAGAAGGCCACGTTTGCATCTTGCCGAGACCATGAAATGTAATTTGATTCTGTACAGAAAAGTTGCATCTACATCTTGCTGAGACCATGAAATGATTCAAATTACAGGATGTGTCGTATTTCATAGCAAGGTGGAAGACATTAGTAATGTTTAGTGAGTTAGTTAGCTAGTTAGGTTGTAGGAGGCATTGGATCTAATGGTTTAAAACATTTCAATCGTCTAACATTTCATCCAATGGCCCAAACACGGACATAGTGGAAGCTAGGAAAGTTGTTTTCAAATAGTGATGCCTTACGACGTAATTAAAAAATTATCCTTTCAATAACACAATTATGTTAGAAATTTTCACATATTTATCATAAGAAAAATGAACAAAATTACCATAACACACAAATGACTTACTGAATCTTGAATTTTGGCCTGAAATTGCATGAACACTCACAATCAAATCTACATAACCCTGAAATCAAATGTCCTTGACCCAGACATGTCACAATTTTTATTTATATGAGATATGACTAAGGAGATCTTATAAGACATATAAGATGACCAACAAAGTAAAACTATTGAATGTTATTAATAAGATATTATGTTACTATTTACATAATTTAATATATATTATCACATATAAAAGTATACATTTGCGAATATATATTTTAGCATTGCTTTAGATCATGAGATAAACACTGATATTAATAAGAATGAAGGAATAATATCTACACCTTTTAAAAATTAAAAAACAAAAATTATAAGAAAAAGACATGGCAGATCTCTTAGCATCATGTTATATGATTATGTTATGGTTTCCTCCTTAATTATTATATTCTTAGAGAGAAAATACTTATAAGCATTAATGTGGTAAAAACATGCTTTGATCAAATTGTTCCTTCTATTTATCATAAAAAAATAACAAATCGATATATCAAAAATACCAGTGTGTATTAAAGTAACATTGAATAGAATCAAAACAAGCTCACTTTCATGGAGCTCCATATGGTATCTAAATAGTTTATTTTTTAGATAAAATAATTTGATCTTGGAAAATTGACAAATAATTTTCAACTCATCTCTAATTGGGATGCTTCTCAGGTTGTTTATTGTAATATCTAACATGTAAACCTAATGAAAACAGGCATGGAATTATTTTTGAGACATGAGATTTTCCAACTCAACCAAAGGTGACCCCCACATTCTTCCCATTTCTCAATGGCATGCTTCTAGATTTAGGAGAAGTGGGAGGAATCAAGAGCATGCATGGGAGATTGACATGGAATCAAGAAGGAATAACATAACAATAAAATAATAGAGCATAGAGCTTTAGATATATGTCTAGAGAAAACTTGTCTTGACATGAGCATGATACAACAAAGTGTGGGTAATATATCCATGAACTACATGTAACCCTATATTCATCCCATGTTTGATTGGGATGCTTCTAGTTCATGAAAATGAATGGAAGATAAATATGGTTTTTAGAAAATATAATCTAATAAATATACCAAAAATAAGAAAAGGGCTTTGAAAGTATGTCTAGAGAAAACTAGTGCTAGTATGAGCATGATGCAACAAATTGTGGGAAATTTTATACCTTTCTTGCATAGAAATATGAGATTGCACACGTTTTTTGGACACTTCTCATTATCCACTAGTTCAAATGCCAAATGATCTGTGTGATGACAGGCCACCCGCCTATTCCACTTGGGCCCCCACCATCGTCTTCGCTTTTCGCCTTCGGGCATAACTTACTATTTTTAGCAGCTTTTCGAAGTCCCTGAACTTCTCCTGAGCTTCCGTTTTCGAGGCCCTAAACGACGTTTTTGGGTATGAATTTACTTAAATAATTGGATCATCCACCCGTCCCGACGCTGTAGTCCTCGGATAGAGCTTTCTAATGATGTATCATGTACGTCAAACGGAGATAGTATGCCAAAGTTACGTCCCTGGGAAGTTGAAACACCAATTTACCCAAACGGGGCCCATAGTTTTGGCGCTTCATCTCCTAGGTTTAGGTTTTTGGATGTTTAGGATTCTCCATTGTTTCTCAATAATAAATAGGCCCTCGAGCCTCATTGTAACTCAGTTCAGAGGCCTGTAGCCGCCACATCTCTTCTCAGAGATAGCTACCAGCGCCCTAGCTAGTTTTATTTCCATTCTGTCTGTAAGCAAATTTCAGCTCTTTGATATTAATGAAATGAAGTGTTATTTCCGCTGCATCTCTGTCTTTATGTTTATATGTTTATTCTGTTGCGTTCCTGCATAAATCCGGATCAGTGGTATCAGAGCGGTCTGCTTTTTCTCGATCCTTCTTTGCATGTCCCCAACGAGGTCTGGGTATAAGGAGCTAGGGCTTGATCTGGTGGAACCTTTGCAAGATCAGCCTCGCAAACCTCGACGGACGCCCATGGGGGACGAAAAGAAAGATGAGGGAGCAGGAGATCCTATCAAAATATTGCTCGAGGAGGCCCTCGAAAAACAAAGGAACGCGATGATGGATAGCTTTGCTCGGATCCTTCAACGGCTGCCCACCGGCGGCGCATCTGCATCCAGTAGCCACTCTGGAGTTGCGACTCCCTTTAAGGTACAAGTAAATTTTGACATTCCCATATTCGAGGGTCAAATAGACGCAGATGCCGTAGATAGATGGTTGAATCTATTAGAAGGATATTTCTCTGTTCATGACTTTTCAGACCGGGAGAAGATTATTTTTGCACTCCTCAAAGCTACCCCCCATGTTAAGGACTGGTGGGAAACCTACTATGAGAACAAGGACCAGACAGAACCCTCTCTGTTCTTGGTCGTACCAACTTGGAATTCTTTCCGAGACGCCGTCAAGGAACAGTACTATCCCGTGGGGAGCTATGAGGACAAGTACATACAATGGACCACGCTGCGACAACAAAGGGATCAAGATGTGCACGAGCTGACGGATCAAGATGTGCATGAGTTGATGAATCTGTTCCATACCCTGCGCACAAAGTTGGGTATCAAAGATTCAGAGAAACATTTGGTGCTAAAGTATCCCAGCTGTCTGCACAGATACATTCAGGAGGAAATGGAGTTCCTCGACATCTCCTCGCTTGGTACGGCATACCGGTATGCTGCCAAGGTTGAGCAGAAATTCAAACAGAAGAAGCGAGACTTTGGATCTGTGAATCAAAAGCAAGGAAAAGGTGCTTCCAAACCGCAGAACAAAGGACAGAGCATGGTGGCTAAAGACAACCCGTCAAAGCCACAAGAAAAGAACAACACCGTAAAGCCAAAGAAGGACACGGGAAAGTGGTGTGAGTTCCATAAGAGCTCCACTCACAACACAAGTGAGTGCCGGGCCAAGCAGTCGCTAGTGGCCGAGATGAGGGCTTCTGAGTCAGATGCATGCTCCGACTCCGAATCAGAACCTGAAAAGGGGAATGAAAAAGGGAAACAGATTATTGATGCGGAGCCCAACGCCACTGTTGCCACTACAAAAGTCCAGAAGGAGGAACCGGAAGATCCAGAGGAGGAGGAACGTCTCTTCCACTCCCAGATGTGGGTAAAGGGCTCCCCCATACAGTTCATTGTCGAAAATGGGAGCCAAAAGAACCTCATTTCAGCAGACGCCGTGAAGCGGTTGGACTTGCCAACCACAGCTCACCCACATCCATACACCATCGGGTGGCTTCACCAAGGACGAGATCTCCGCGTCAGCCAGCAGTGCCGCCTTCCCTATAGCATCAGGCCCTTCACGGATGAGGTATTATGTGACGTTGCTCCTATTGATGTTTCTGATGTATTATTAGGACAACCATACTTGTGGAAGCGTCATGCTGTGTATGAGTCTCGACCTCGTGCTGTTATTATTACTTTGGGAAATAAGTTGTACAGGATACCAGAGGTACCACCTCCTACGACTATCTCTTTGGTTACCGCAAAACAATGTAGTAAGCTCATTTCCCAAACCAGGAAATTCGTTTTCCTGATGATCCGCCCCCAGGGCAAGAAGAAGACTGTGGCCACGACCTCCAGACAGGGCCCCTCTGCACGACAACAACAAATGGATAAGGTCGTGGAGGAGCACGGGGACATCTTCACCTCACCCACAGGGGTTCCTCTGCACTGCCAGGTCAAGCACCCGATTGATCTGACCCCAGGTGCGCCACTACCCAATGGACCGATCTATCGACGCTCTGTTCTGGAAAATGATGAAATCAAGAGGCAGATTCAGAAGCTGTTGCAGAAAGGTCACATCAGACCAAGTTCATCGCCCTGTGGGAGCCCGATCGTGTTGGTACAGAAGAAGGATGGGACGTGGAGACTCTGTATTGACTATCGGGCGCTGAACAAGATCACTGTCCGGAATAGGTACCCAATCCCACGGATTGATGACCTTCTGGACCAACTCCAAGGTGCAAAATATTTCAATAAGATCGACCTGAAGTCTGGGTATCACCAGGTACCAATTGAACCCTCTGATGTGTGGAAGACTGCCTTCAAAGCTAAGGAAGGCCTTTTTGAATGGCTGGTCATGCCTTTCGGGTTGACGAATGCTCCCGCAACCTTCATGAGGATGATGGACGATATCTTGCGGCCATTCACCAACTCATTCGTAGTGGTGTACTTGGATGACATTCTGATCTTCAGCAAGACTTGGGAAGAGCACCTTCATCACATCCGACAAGTCCTCCAAACACTGCGGCAACACAAGCTGTGTGCCAATTTGGAGAAGTGCACGTTTGGCATGACCCAGGTTCAATATCTGGGATATATTATTGATGAAAGGGGGGTGCATGTGGATCCAGCCAAGATCCAAGTCATTCGGGATTGGCCAGCCCCGACTACTATAACAGAGCTTCGCAGCTTTCTGGGTCTTGCTAATTTCTACCGTAGATTCGTGTTGGGATTCTCTCATATCACCTGGCCCTTGAGTCAAGTCACCAAAGGAGGAGCGAGAGCAAAATTCTTTTGGTCGGAACCTCAACAGAAGGCGTTCAAAGAATTGAAAAATCGCCTCTGTTCTGCCCCACTGCTCACCTTACCAGACTTGCAGCAGCCATTTGAGATCGAGACAGATGCCTCTGACTATGCTATTGGGGCAGTTCTTACTCAACAGGGACATCCAGTGGCATATCACAGTGAGACATTGTCTGAGACAGTTCGCAAGTATCCCACCTATGAGAAAGAAATGTATTCCATTGTGCAAGCCTATCGACAATGGAAGCATTACATTTTGGGGAAGGAAACAATCATCCACACAGACCACCGGCCCCTGCAGTTCATACAGACACAAGGGAAGTTGCAGAATGATCGCCATCAGAAGTGGTCCACATATCTGCAACAGTTTCACTTGAACATCAAGTACAAGAAGGGTAGCACTAATAATGTTGCAGACTGCCTCAGCCGACCACCGATCGTGGCGCTCACCACCGTGCTCAACTCTTGTGGGCACGAGACTTCTGATTGGCCGCTTCTCTATGAGAGTGACCCAGAATTCGGCCACACTTACAAGGCACTCTTGTGGGGCACGCAAGTTCCAAATTTTCACCTCCAAGATGCACTTTTATGTCACCTGGGACACCTTTGTGTTCCTTCAAGCGAGCGTGCCAAGATGATATGGGAAGCACACTACAGTCGAGTTGCTGGGCATTTCGGGGTTGAGAAAATAGTAGCAATACTACAGAAGTATTTCTATTGGCCGAACCTTCGAAAGGATGTCGAGAAGCACATCAGATCCTGCACTGCTTGTGCCATTGCCAAACCGACCATCAAGAAGCAAGGCCTATATACTCCACTACCTACCCTTAGTCGACCTTGGGAATCCATCTCCATGGATTACATGTCGGGCCTGCCCTCTACTAAGAATGGCAATGACTGTGTTTTCGTGGTCGTTGACAGATTCTCGAAGATGGCCATTATGGCGGCCTGTAAGAAGAATATCACAGCAGAAGCCACTGCTAAACTCTTCTTCGAACGAGTGTGGGTGCACTTTGGGATCCCATAGTCTATCATATCAGATCGAGATAGCAGGTTCCTCAACACATTTTGGTCCAGCCTCTGGTCAATGTTGGACAAAAATCTCACCAAGTCCATAGCTTTCCATCCCGAAACAGATGGCCAGACAGAGGTCGTCAACATAATGATTGTACACATTCTGTGCATGTACAATTCGAAGCATCCACGCACATGGGACGAGAGCCTCCCCTATGTACAACATAGTTATAACTGGGCTCTCCACAGTTTAATTGGCCATAGCCCCTTTCAGGTGGGCTTGGGATTGCAGCCACTATGTCCCATTGATGTAGCCATGCCGCTGGTGCAACAAGCCAAAGTCGATTCACCATGTCCAAATTGCCGGGCCAAAGCGTAGTCATCGAGCGCAGATTCAACACATCCGCTAACAAAGTTCATGATATATTGACGTAGCCACGTGGCATAAGGCCGCCATGATCAACACCGGGTGCCACACCACTTCTAGGTGGGCGACAAAGTATGGCTACATTTGCAGAAGGAGCGCCTCACTGGCCCTCACCGCAAGCTTCGCCCGCTCCGATACGGGCCGTACACCATCACCAAGGCTGTAGGTAACAATGCCTTCGAGCTTAGTATTCCACCATTCCTTGGTCTGCACCCAGTCTTCAATGTGGATCGCCTTTGTCCTTACTTTCCACCTCTACTGGACACCTCGGACATTGCAGAACAACTCACACCAACAGAGTTAAACCCAGACTGCATGGAACAGGCCACCACAGATTGTATCATGGACATGCAAATCAAGAACACTCGTCAACAGCAGATCCAACTGTATCGGGTTGTCAAAGCTGGCCAACTCCTGCACCAAGGAAAGTGGTTCACCAGTGACCAAGTTCAGCAGAAATTTCCTCATCTCATGGAGGAACTTAACGCAATGGGGACCATTGCTTCCTAAGGGGGGAGGAATGATCCAGGTGGATATTGGTGGCCACCCGCCTATTCCACTTGGGCCCCCACCATTGTCTCTTTCAGTTTTTCCGTTTTTGCATAACTTACTATTTTTAGCAGTTTTTCGGGTCATGAACTTCCGGAGCCGTTTTGAGGCCCTAAACGACGTTTTTTGGGTACGAAAGCGCCAGCGAATTTTTTGATAAAATTCGTCCCGACAGCTGTAGTCCTCGGATAGAGCTTTCTAATGATGTATCATATGCGTCAAACGAAGATAGTATGCCAAAGTTACGTCCCTGGGAAGTTGAAACACCAATTTACCCAAACGGGGCCCATAGTTTTGGCGCTTCATCTCCTAGGGTTAGGTTTTTGGGATGTTGAGGGCTCTCCATTGTTCTCAATAATAAATAGGCCCTCGAGCCTCATTGTAACTCAGTTCAGAGGTCTGTAGCCACCACATCTCTTCTCAGAGATTCGCTACCAGCACCCTAGCTATTTTATTTCCATTATGTCTGTAAGCATCTTTCTGTTATTTGATATTAATGAAATGAAGTGTTATTTCCGCTGCATCTCTGTATTTATGGTTATGTGTTTATTCTCTTGCGTTCCTGCATAAATCCGGATCAGTGGTATCAGAGCGGTCTGCTTTTTCTCGATCCTTCTTTGCATGTCCCCAACGAGGTCGGGGTATAAGGAGCTAGGGCTTGATCTGGTGGAACCTTTGCAAGATCAGCCTCGAAAACCTCGACGGACGCCCATGGGGGACGAAAAGAAAGATGAGGAAGCAGGAGATCCTATCAAAATATTGCTCGAGGAGGCCCTCGAAAGACAAAGGAACGTGATGATGGATAACTTTGCTCAGATCCTTCAACGGCTACCCACCGGCGGCGCATCTGCATCCAGCAGCCACTCTGGAGGCGCGACTCTTTTTAAGGTACAAGTAAATTTTGACATTCCCATATTTGAGGGTCAAATAGATGCAGATGTCGTAGATAGATGGTTGAATCTGTTAGAAGGATATTTCTCGGTTCATGACTTTTCAGACCGGGAAAAGATTATTTTTGCACTCCTCAAAGCTACCCCGCATGTTAAGGACTGGTGGGAAACCTACCGTGAGAACAAGGACCAGACAGAACCCTCTCTGTTCTCGGCCGTACCAACTTGGAATTCTTTCCGAGACGCCGTCAAGGAACAGTACTATCCCGTGGGGAGCTATGAGGACAAGTACATACAATGGACCACGCTGCGACAACAAAGGGATCAAGATGTGCACGAGCTGACGAATCTGTTCCATACCCCGCGCACAAAGTTGGGTATCAAAGATTCAGAGAAACATTTGGTGCTAAAGTATCGCAGTTGTCTGCACAGATACATTCAGGAGGAAATGGAGTTCCTCGACATCTCCTCGCTTGGTACGGCATACCGGTATGCCGCCAAGATTGAGCAGAAATTCAAACAGAAGAAGCGAGACTTTGGATCTGTGAATCAAAAGCAAGGAAAAGGTGCTTCCAAACCGCAGAACAAAGGACAGAGCATGGCGGCTAAAGACAACCCGTCAAAGCCACAAGAAAAGAACAACACTGTAAAGCCAAAGAAGGACACGGGAAAGTGGTGTGAGTTCCATAAGAGCTCCACTCACAACACAAGTGAGTGTCGGGCCAAGCAGTCGCTAGTGGCCGAGATGAGGGCTTCTGAGTCAGATGCATGCTCCGACTCCGAATCAGAACCTGAAAAGGGGAATGAAAAGGGAAACAGATTATTGATGCGGAGCCCAACGCCACTGTTGCCACTACAAAGGTCCAGAAGGAGGAACCGGAAGATCCAGAGGAGGAGGAACGTCTCTTCCACTCCCAGATGTGGGTAAAGGGCTCCCCTGTACAGTTCATTGTCGACAATGGGAGCCAAAAGAACCTCATTTCAACAGACGCCGTGAAGCGGTTGGGCTTTCCGACCACAGCTCACCCACATCCATACACTATCGGGTGGCTTCACCAAGGACGAGATCTTCGCGTCAGCCAGCAGTGTCGCCTTCCCTATAGCATCAAGCCCTTCACAGATGAGGTATTATGTGATGTTGCTCCTATTGATGTTTCTGATGTATTATTAGGACAACCATACTTGTGGAAGCGCCATGCTGTGTATGAGTCTCGACCTCATGCTGTCATTGTTACTTTGGGAAATAAGTTGTACAGGATACCAGAGGTACCACCTCCTGCGGCTATCTCTTTGGTTACTGCAAAACAATGCAGTAAGCTCATTTCCCAAACCAGGAAATTCGTTTTCCTGATGATCCGCCCCCAGGGCAAGAAGAAGACCGTGGCCACGACCTCCAGACAGGGCTCCTCTGCACAACAACAACAAATGGATAAGGTTGTGGAGGAGTACGGGGACATATTCACCTCACCCACAGGGGTTCCTCTGTACTGTCAGGTCAAGCACCCGATTGATCTGACCCCCGGTGCGCCGCTACCTAATGGACCGATCTATCGGCGCTCTGTTCTGGAGAATGATGAAATCAAGAGGCAGATTCAGGAGCTGTTGCAGAAAGGTCACATCAGACCAAGTTCATCGCCCCGTGGGAGCCCGATCGTGTTGGTACAGAAGAAGGATGGGACGTGGAGACTCTGTATTGACTATCGGGCGCTAAACAAGATCACTGTCTGGAATAGGTACCCAATCCCACGGATTGATGACCTTCTGGACCAACTCCAAGGTGCAAAATATTTCAGTAAGATCGACCTGAAGTCTTGGTATCACCAGGTACCAATTGAACCCTCTGATGTGTGGAAGACTGCCTTCAAAGCTAAGGAAGGCCTTTTTGAATGGCTGGTCATGCCTTTCGGGTTGACGAATGCTCTCGCAACCTTCATGAGGATGATGGATGACATCTTGCGGCCATTCACCAACTCATTCGTAGTGGTGTACTTGGATGACATTCTGATCTTCAGCAAGACTTGGGAAGAGCACCTTCATCACATCCGACAAGTCCTCCAAACACTGCGGCAACACAAGATGTGTGCCAATCTGGAGAAGTGCACGTTTGGCATGACCCAGGTTCAATATCTGGGATACATTATTGATGAAAGGGGGTGCATGTGGATCCAGCCAAGATCCAAGTCATTCGGGATTGGCCAGCCCCGACTACTATAACATAGCTTCGCAGCTTTCTGGGTCTTGCTAATTTCTACCGTAGATTCGTGTTGGGATTCTCTCATATCACTTGGCCCTTGAGTCAAGTCACCAAAGGAGGAGCGAGAGCAAAATTCTTTTGGCCGGAACCTCAACAGAAGGCGTTCAAAGAATTGAAAAATCGCCTCTGTTCTGCCCCAGTGCTCACCTTACCAGACTTGCAGCAGCCATTTGAGATCGAGAAAGATGCCTCTGACTATGCTATTGGGGCAGTTCTTACTCAACAGGGACATCCAGTGGCATATCACAGTGAGACATTGTCTGAGACAGTTCGCAAGTATCCCACCTATGACAAAGAAATGTATTCCATTGTGCAAGCCTGTCGACAATGGAAGCATTACATTTTGGGGAAGGAAACAATCCTCCACACAGACCACCGGCCCCTGCAGTTCATACAGACACAAGGGAAGTTGCAGAATGATCGCCATCAGAAGTGGTCCACATATCTGCAACAGTTTCATTTGAACATCAAGTACAAGAAGGGTAGCACCAATAATGTTGCAGACTGCCTCAGCCGACCACCGATCGTGGCGCTCACCACCGTGCTCAACTCTTGTGGGCACGAGACTTCTGATTGGCCGCTTCTCTATGAGAGTGACCCAGAATTTGGCCACACTTACTAGGCACTCTTGGGGGGCACGCAAGTTCCAAATTTTCACCTCCAAGATGCACTTTTATGTCACCTCGGACACCTTTGTGTTCCTTCAAGCGAGCGTGCCAAGATGATATGGGAAGCACACTACAGTCGAGTCGCTGGGCATTTCGGGGTCGAGAAAACAGTAGCAATACTACAGAAGTATTTCTATTGGCCGAACCTTCGAAAGGATGTCGAGTAGCACATCAGATCCTGCACTGTTTGTGCCATTGCCAAACCGACCATCAAGAAGCAAGGCCTATATACTCCACTACCTACCCCTAGTCGACCTTGGGAATCCATCTCCATGGATTACATGTCGGGCCTGCCTTTTACTAAGAATGGAAATGACTGTGTTTTCGTGGTCGTTGACAGATTCTCGAAGATGGCCATTATGGCGGCCTGTAAGAAGAATATCACAGCAGAAGCCACTGCTAAACTCTTTTTTGAACGAGTGTGGGTGCACTTTGGGATCCCACAGTCTATCATATCAGATCGAGATAGAAGGTTCCTCAGCACATTTTGGTCCAGCCTCTGGTCAATGTTGGACACAAAGCTCACCAAGTCCACAGCTTTCCATCCCCAAACAGATGGCCAGACAGAGGTCGTCAACAGAATGATTGTACACATTCTGCGTATGTACAACTCAAAGCATCCACGCACATGGGACGAGAGCCTCCCCTATGTACAACACAGTTATAACCGGGCTCTCCACAGTTCAATTGGCCATAGCCCCTTTCAGGTGGGCTTGGGATTCCAACCACTATGTCCCATCGACATAGCCATGCCGTTTGCAGCTGCTCAGGCCGATTCAGCTCATGTCCAGTCTGAAGTTGACAAAGCAAGTAGCTTCATCGAGCGCATTCAACACATCCGCCAACAAGTTCATGATATATTGGACAGAGCCAATGCGAAGTACAAACAGCGCCATGATCAACACCGGGTGCCACACCACTTCCAGGTGGGCGACAAAGTATGGCTACATTTGCAGAAGGAGCGCCTCACTGGACCTCACCGCAAGCTTCGCCCGCTCCGATACGGGCCGTACACCATCACCAAGGCTGTAGGTAACAATGTCTTCGAGCTTAGTATTCCACCATTCCTTGGTCTGCACCCAGTCTTCAATGTGGATCGCCTTCGTCCTTACTTTCCACCTCTACTGGACACCTCGGACATTGCAGAACAACTCACACCAACAGAATTAAACCCAGACTGCATGGAACAGGCCACCACAGATTGTATCATGGACATGCAAATCAAGAACACTCGTCAACAGCAGATCCAACTGTATCGGGTTGTCAAAGCTGGCCAACTCCTGCACCAAGGAAAGTGGTTCACCAGGGACCAAGTTCAGCAGAAATTTCCTCATCTCCTGGAGGAACTTAACGCAATGGGGACCATTGCTTCCTAAGGGGGGAGGAATGATCCAGGTGGATATTGGTGGCCACCCACCTATTCCACTTGGCCCCCCACCATTGTCTCTTTCAGTTTTTCAGTTTCGGCATAACTTACTATTTTTAGCAGTTTTTCGGGTCCTGAACTTCCGGAGCCGTTTTGAGGCCCTAAACGACGTTTTTTGGGTATGAAAGCGCCAACGAATTTTCTGATAAAATTCGTCTCGACAGCTGTAGTCCTCGGATAGAGCTTTCTAATGATGTATCATATGCGTCAAACGGAGATAGTATGCCAAAGTTACGTCCCTGGGAAGTTGAAACACCAATTTACCCAAACGGGGCCCATAGTTTTGGCGCTTCATCTCCTAGGGTTAGTTTTTTGGGATGTTTAGGGTTCTCAATAATAAATAGGCCCTCGCGCCTCATTGTAAAGCAGTTCAGAGGTCTGTAGCCACCACATCTCTTCTCAGAGATAGCTACCAGTACCCTAGCTAGTTTTATTTCCATTGTCTGTAAGCAAATTTCAGTTCTTTGATATTAATGAAATGAAGTGTTATTTCCGCTGCATCTCTGTATTTATGGTTATGTTTATTCCTATTAAGGCTCCCGCATAACCGTGATCGTTGGTATCGTAGCGACCCGTTTCGATCCTCAGACATGTCCCCAACGAGGTCGGGGTATAAGGAGTTAGGGCTTGATCTCGGTGAACCCAGAAGATCGCCTCGCAAACCTCGATCAGACAACCCATGGGGACGAAAAAGAAAGATGAGGGAGCAGGAGATCCTATCAAAATACGTCTCGAGGAGGCCCTCGAAAAACAAAGGAACGCGATGATGGATAGCTTTGCTCAGATCCTTCAACGGCTGCCCACCGGCGGCGCATCTGCATCCAGTAGCCACTCTCGAGTTGCGACTCCCTTTAAGGTACAAGTAAATTTTGACATTCCCATATTTGAGGGTCAAATAGACGCAGATGCCGTAGATAGATGGTTGAATCTATTAGAAGGATATTTCTCTGTTCATGACTTTTCAGACCGGGAGAAGATTATTTTTGCACTTCTCAAAGCTACCCCCCATGTTAAGGACTGGTGGGAAACCTACTGTGAGAACAAGGACCAGACAGAACCCTCTCTGTTCTCGGCCGTACCAACTTGGAATTCTTTCCGAGACGCCGTCAAGGAACAGTACTATCCCGTGGGGAGCTATGAGGACAAGTATACAATGGACCACGCTGCGACAACAAAGGGATCAAGATGTGCATGAGCTGACGAATCTGTTCCATACCCTGCGCACAAAGTTGGGTATCAAAGATTCAGAGAAACATTTGGTGCTAAAGTATCGCAGTTGTCTGCACAGATACATTCAGGAGGAAATGGAGTTCCTCGATATCTCCTCGCTTGGTACGGCATACCGGTATGCTGCCAAGATTGAGCAGAAATTCAAACAGAAGAAGCGAGACTTTGGATCTGCGAATCAAAAGCAAGGAAAAGGTGCTTCCAAACCGCAGAACAAAGGACAGAGCATGGCGGCTAAAGACAACCCGTCAAAGCCACAAGAAAAGGACAACACCGTAAAGCCAAAGAAGGACACGGGAAAGTGGTGTGAGTTCCATAAGAGCTCCACTCACAACACAAGTGAGTGTCGGGCCAAGCAGTCGCTAGTGGCCGAGATGAGGGCTTCTGAGTCAGATGCATGCTCTGACTCCGAATCAGAACCCGAAAAGGGGAATGAAAAAGGGAAACAGATTATTGATGCGGAGCCCAACGCCACTGTTGCCACTACAAAGGTCCAGAAGGAGGAACCGGAAGATCCAGAGGAGGAGGAACGTCTCTTCCACTCCCAGATGTGGGTAAAGGGCTCCCCTGTACAGCTCATTGTCGACAATGGGAGCCAAAAGAACCTCATTTCAGCAGACGCCGTGAAGCGGTTGGGCTTGCCGACCACAGCTCACCCACATCCATACACCATCGGGTGGCTTCACCAAGGACGAGATCTCCGCGTCAGCCAGCAGTGTCGCCTTCCCTATAGCATCAAGCCCTTCACGGATGAGGTATTATGTGATGTTACTCCTATTGATGTTTCTGATGTATTATTAGGACAACCATACTTGTGGAAGCGTCATGCTGTGTATGAGTCTCGACCTCGTGCTGTTATTATTACTTTGGGAAATAAGTTGTACAGGATACCAGAGGTACCACCTCCTACGACTATCTCTTTGGTTACTGCAAAACAATGTAGTAAGCTCATTTCCCAAACCAGAAAATTCGTTTTTCTGATGATCCGCCCCCAGGGCAAGAAGAAGACTGTGGCCACGACCTCCAGACAGGGCCCCTCTGCACGACAACAACAAATGGATAAGGTCGTGAAGGAGTACGGGGACATCTTC
The DNA here is from genome assembly GCA_034641835.2 of Pinus albicaulis. Classification (NCBI taxonomy): domain Eukaryota; kingdom Viridiplantae; phylum Streptophyta; class Pinopsida; order Pinales; family Pinaceae; genus Pinus; species Pinus albicaulis. The sequence goes on along the minus strand of JAXQQM020075754.1, from coordinate 75,932 downwards.
ACCTCACCCACAGGGGTTCCTCTGCACTGCCAGGTCAAGCACCCGATTGATCTGACCCCAGGTGCGCCACTACCCAATGGACCGATCTATCGACGCTCTGTTCTGGAAAATGATGAAATCAAGAGGCAGATTCAGGAGCCGTTGCAGAAAGGTCACATCAGACCAAGTTCATCGCCCTGTGGGAGCCCGATCGTGTTGGTACAGAAGAAGGATGGGACGTGGAGACTCTGTATTGACTATCGGGCGCTGAACAAGATCACTGTCCGGAATAGGTACCCAATCCTACGGATTGATGACCTTCTGGACCAACTCCAAGGTGCAAAATATTTCAGTAAGATCGACCTGAAGTCTGGGTATCACCAGGTACCAATTGAACCCTCTGATGTGTGGAAGACTGCCTTCAAAGCTAAGGAAGGCCTTTTTGAATTGCTGGTCATGCCTTTCGGGTTGACGAATGCTCCCGCAACCTTCATGAGGATGATGGACGACATCTTGCGGCCATTCACCAACTCATTCGTAGTGGTGTACTTGGATGACATTTTGATCTTCAGCAAGACTTGGGAAGAGCACCTTCATCACATCCGACAAGTCCTCCAAACACCGCGGCAACACAAGTTGTGTGCCAATTTGGAGAAGTGCACGTTTGGCATGACCCAGGTTCAATATCTGGGATACATTATTGATGAAAGGGGGGTGCATGTGGATCCAGCCAAGATCCAAGTCATTCGGGATTGGCCAGCCCCGACTACTATACCAGAGCTTCGCAGCTTTCTGGGTCTTGCTAATTTCTACCGTAGATTCGTGCTGGGATTCTCTCATATCACTTGGCCCTTGAGTCAAGTCACCAAAGGAGGAGAGAGAGCAAAATTCTTTTGGTCGGAACCTCAACAGAAGGCGTTCAAAGAATTGAAAAATCGCCTCTGTTCTGCCCCAGTGCTCACCTTACCAGACTTGCAATAGCCATTTGAGATTGAGACAGATGCCTCTGACTATGCTATTGGGGCAGTTCTTACCATTTTGGGGAAGGAAGCAATCATCCACATAGACCACCGGCCCCTGCAGTTCATACAGACACAAGGGAAGTTGCAGAATGATCACCATCAGAAGTGGTCCACATATCTGCAACAGTTTCATTTGAACATCAAGTACAAGAAGGGTAGCGCCAATAATGTTGTAGACTGCCTCAGCCGACCACCGATCCTGGCGCTCACCACCGTGCTCAACTCTTGTGGGCACGAGACTTTTGATTGGCCGATTCTCTATGAGAGTGACCCAGAATTTGGTCACACTTACAAGGCACTCTTGGGGGGCATGCAAGTTCCAAATTTTCACCTCCAAGATGCACTTTTATGTCACCTGGGACACCTTTGTGTTCCTTCAAGCGAGCGTGCCAAGATGATATGGGAAGCACACTACAGTCCATTCGCTGGGCATTTCGAGGTCGAGAAAATAGTAGCAATACTACAGAAGTATTTCTATTGGCCGAACCTTCGAAAGGATGTCGAGAAGCACATCAGATCCTGCACTGCTTATGCCATTGCCAAATCGACCATCAAGAAGCAAGGCCTATATACTCCACTACCTACCCCTAGTCGACCTTGGGAATCCATCTCCATGGACTACATGTCGGGCCTGCCCTCTACTAAGAATGGCAATGACTGTGTTTTCGTGGTCGTTGACAGATTCTCGAAGATGGCCATTATGGCGGCCTGTAGGAAGAATATCACAGCAAAAGCTACTGCTAAACTCTTCTTTGAACAAGTATGGGTGCACTTTGGGATCCCACAGTCTATCATATCAGATCGAGATAGCAGGTTCCTCAGCACATTTTGGTCCAGCCTCTGGTCAATGATGCACACAAAGCTCACCAAGTCCACAGCCTTCCATCCCCAAACAGATGGCCAGACAGAGGTCGTCAACAGAATGATTGTAAACATTCTGTGCATGTACAATTCAAAGCATCCACGCACATGGGACGAGAGCCTCCCCTATGTACAACATAGTCATAACCGGGCTCTCCACAGTTCAATTGGCCATATCCCCTTTCAGGTGGGCTTGGGATACCAGCCACTATGTCCCATTGACGTAGCCATGCCATTTACAGCTGCTCAGGCCGATTCAGCGCACGTCCAGTCTGAAGTTGACAAAGCAAGTAGCTTCATCGAGCGCATTCAAAACATCCGCCAATAGGTTCATGATATATTAGACAGATCCAATGTAAAGTACAAGTAGCGCCATGATCAACACCGGGTGCCACACAACTTCCAAGTGGGCTACAAAGTATGGCTGCATTTGCAGAAGGAGCGCCTCACTGGACCTCACCGCAAGCTTCGCCCGCTCCGATACGGGCCGTACACCATCACCAAGGCTATAGGGAAAAATTATTTCGAGCTTAGTATTCCACCATTCCTTGGTCTGCACCCAGTCTTCAATGTGGATCACCTTCGTCCTTACTTTCCACCTCTACTGGACACTTCGGACATTGCAGAACAACTCACACCAACAGAGTTAAACCCAAACTGCATGGAACAGGCCACCACAGATTGTATCATGGACAAGCAAATTAAGAACACTCGCCAACAGAGGATCCAACTGTATCGGGTTGTCAAAGCTGGCCAACTCCTGCACCAAGGAAAGTGGTTCACTAGGGACCAAGTTCAGCAGAAATTTCCTCATCTCATGGAGGAACTTAATGCAATGGGGACCATTGATTCCTAAGGGGGGAGGAATGATCCAGGTGGATATTGGTGGCCACCCACCTATTCCACTCGGCCCCCCACCATTGTCTCTTTCAATTTTTCAGTTTTGGCATAACTTACTATTTTTAGCAGTTTTTCGGGTCCTGAACTTCCGGAGCCGTTTTGAGGCCCTAAACGACGTTTTTTGGGCATCGTTTTACCTAGTGATTTTGATCATCAAATTCTTCCTGAAATTTGTAGTCCTCGAATAGAGCTTTCTAATGATGTATCATGTGCGTCAAACGGAGATAGTATCCCAAAGTCACGTCCCTGGGAAGTTGAAACACCAATTTACCCAAACGGGGCCAAAAGTTTTGGTGCTTCATCTCCTAGGGTTAGGTTTTTGGGATGTTTAGGGTTCTCCATTGTTTCTCAATAATAAATAGGCCCTCGAGCCTCATTGTAATGCAGTTCAGAGGCCTGTAGCCGCGACATCTCTTCTAAGAGATAGCTACCAGTGCCCTAGCTAGTTTTATTTCCATTCTATCTGTAAGCAAATTTCAGTTCTTTGATATTAATGAAACGAAGCGTTATTTCCACTGCATCTCTGTATTTATGGTTATGTGTTTATTCTATTGCGTTCCTGCATAAATCCGGATCAGTGGTATCAGAGTGGTCTGCTTTTTCTCGATCCTTCTTTGCATGTCCCCAACGAGGTCGGGGTATAAGGAGCTAGGGCTTGATCTGGTGGAACCTTTGCAAGATCAGCCTCGCAAACCTCGACTGACGCCCATGGGGGACGAAAAGAAAGATGAGGGAGCAGGAGATCCTATCAAAATATTGCTCGAGGAGGCCCTCGAAAAACAAAGGAACGCGATGTTGGATAGCTTTGCTCAGATCCTTCAACGGCTGCCCACCGGCGGCGCATCTGCATCCAGTAGCCACTCTGGAGTTGCGACTCCCTTTAAGGTACAAGTAAATTTTGACATTCCCATATTTGAGGGTCAAATAGACGCGGATGCCGTAGATAGATGGTTGAATCTATTAGAAGGATATTTCTCTGTTCATGACTTTTCAGACCGGGAGAAGATTATTTTTGCACTCCTCAAAGCTACCCCCCATGTTAAGGACTGGTGGGAAACCTACTGTGAGAACAAGGACCAGACATAACCCTCTCTGTTCTCGGCCGTACCAACTTGGAATTCTTTCCGAGACGCCGTCAAGGAACAGTACTATCCCGTGGGGAGCTATGAGGACAAGTACATACAATGGACCACGTTGTGGCAACAAAGGGATCAAGATGTGCATGAGCTGACGAATCTGTTCCATACCCTGCGCACAAATTTGGGTATCAAAGATTCAGAGAAACATTTGGTGCTAAAGTATCGCAACTGTCTGCATAGATACATTCAGGAGGAAATGGAGTTCCTCGACATCTCCTCGCTTGGTACGGCATACCGGTATGCTACCAAGATTGAGCAAAAATTCAAACAGAAGAAGCGAGACTCTGGATCTGCGAATCAAAAGCAAGGAAAAGGTGCTTCCAAAACCGTAGAACAAAGGACAGAGCCAAGGCATGGCGGCTAAAGACAACCCGTCAAACCCACAAGAAAAGAACAACACCGTAAAGCCAAAGAAGGACACGGGAAAGTGGTGTGAGTTCCATAAGAGCTCCACTCACAATACAAGTGAGTTTCGGGCCAAGCAGTCACTAGTGGCCGAGATGAGGGCTTCTGAGTCAGATGCATGCTCCGACTCCGAATCAAAACCTGAAAAGGGGAATGAAAAAGGGAAACAAATTATTGATGCGGAGCCCAACGCCACTGTTTCCACTACAAAGGTCCAGAAGGAGGAACCGCAAGATCCAGAGGAGGAGGAACATCTCTTCCACTCCCAGATGTGGGTAAAGGGCTCCCCTGTACAGTTCATTGTCGACAATGGAAGCCAAAAGAACCTCATTTCAGCAGACGCCGTGAAGCGGTTGGGCTTGCCGACCACAACTCACCCACATCCATACACCATCGGGTGGCTTCACCAGGGACGAGATCTCCGCGTCAGCCAGCAGTGTCGCCTTTCCTATAGCATCAAGCCCTTCACGGATGAGGTATTATGTGACGTTGCTCCTATTGATGTTTCTAATGTATTATTAGGACAACCATACTTTTGGAAGCATCATGCTGTGTATGAGTCTCGACCTCGTGCTGTTATTATTACTTTGGGAAATAAGTTGTACAGGATACCATAGGTACCACCTCCTATGGCTATCTCTTTGGTTATTGCAAAACAATGCAGTAAGCTCATTTCCTAAACCGGGAAATTCGTTTTCCTGATGATCCGCCCCTAGGGAAATAAGAAGATTGTGGCCACGACCTCCAGACAGGGCCCCTCTGCACGACAACAACAAATGGATAAGGTAGTGGAGGAGTACGGGGACATCTTCACCTCACCCACAGGGGTTCCTCTACACTGTCAGGTCAAGCACCCGATTGATCTGACCCCAAGTGCACCGCTGCCCAATGGACCGATCTATCGACGCTCTGTTATGGAAAATGATCAAATCAAGAGGCAGATTTAGGAGCTGTTGCAGAAAGGTCACATCAGACCAAGTTCATCACCCTGTGGGAGCCCAATCGTGTTGGTACAGAAGAAGGATGGGACGTGGAGACTCTGTATTGACTATCGGGCGCTGAACAAGATCACTGTCCGGAATAGGTACCCAATCCCACAGATTGATGACCTTCTAGACCAACTCCAAGGTAAAAAATATTTCAGTAAGATCGACCTGAAGTCTGGGTATCACCAGGTACCAATTGAACCATCTGATGTGTGGAAGACTGCCTTCAAAGCTAAGGAAGGCCTTTTTGAATGGTTGGTCATGCCTTTCGGGTTGACGAATGCTCCCGCAACCTTCATGAGTATGATGGACGACATCTTGCGGCCATTCACCAACTCATTCGTAGTGGTGTACTTGGATGACATTCTGATCTTCAGCAAGACTTGGGAGGAGCACCTTCATCACATCCAACAAGTCCTCCAAACACTGCGGCAACACAAGTTGTGTGCCTATTTGGAGAATTGCACGTTTGGCATGACCCAGGTTCAATATCTGGGATACATTATTGATGAAAGGGGGGTGCATGTGGATCCAGCCAAGATCCAAGTCATTCGGGATTGGCCAGCCCCGACTACTATAATAGAGCTTCGCAGCTTTCTAGGTCTTGCTAATTTCTACCGTAGATTCGTGTTGGGATTCTCTCATATCACTTGGCCCTTGAGTCAAGTCACCAAAGGAGGAGCGAGAGAAAAATTCTTTTGGTTGGAACCTCAACAGAAGGCGTTCAAAGAATTGAAAAATCGCCTCTGTTCTGCCCCAGTGCTCACCTTACCAGACTTGCAGCAACCATTTGAGATCGAGACAGATGCCTCTGACTATGCTATTGGGGCATTTCTTACTTAACAGGGACATCCAGTGGCATATCATAGTGAGACATTGTATGAGACAGTTCGCAAGTATCCCACCTATGACAAAGAAATGTATTCCATTGTGCAAGCATGTCGACAATGGAAGCATTACATTTTTTGGAAGGAAGCAATCATCGACACAGACCACCGGCCCCTGCAGTTCATACAGACACAAGGAAAGTTGCAGAATGATCGCCATCAGAAGTGGTCCACATATCTGCAACAGTTTCATTTGAACATCAAGTACAAGAAGGGTAGCACCAATAATGTTGCAGACTGCCTTAGCCGACCACCGATCGTGGCGCTCACCACCGTGCTCAACTCTTGTGAGCACGAGACTTCTGATTGGCCGATTCTCTATGAGAGTGACCGAGAATTCGGCCACACTTACAAGGCACTCTTGGGGGGCACGCAAGTTCCAAATTTTGACCTCCAAGATGCACTTTTATGTCACCTGGGACACCTTTGTGTTCCTTCAAGCGAGCGTGCCAAGATGATATAGGAAGCACACTACAGTCGATTCGCTGGGAATTTCAGGGTCGAGAAAACAGTAGCAATACTACAGAAGTATTTCTATTGGTCGAACCTTCGAAAGGATGTCGAGAAGCACATCAGATCCTGCACTGCTTGTGCCATTGCCAAACCGACCATCAAGAAGCAAGGCCTATATACTCCACTACCTACCCCTAGTCGACCTTGGGAATCCATCTCCATGGATTACATGTTGGGCCTGCCCTCTACTAAGAATGGCAATGACTGTTTTTTCGTGGTCGTTGACAGATTCTCGAAGATGGCCATTATGGCGGCCTGTAAGAAGAATATCACAGCAAAAGCTACTGCTAAACTCTTCTTTGAACGAGTAAGGGTGCACTTTGGGATCCCACAGTCTATCATATCAGATCGAGATAGCAGGTTCCTCAGCACATTTTGGTCCAGCTTCTGGTCAATGATGGACACAAAGCTCACCAAGTCCACAGCTTTCCATCCCCAAACAGATGGCCAGACAGAGGTCGTCAACAGAATGATTGTACACATTCTGCGCATGTACAATTCAAAGCATCCATGCACATGGGACGAGAGCCTCCCCTATGTACAAAATAGTTATAACCGGGCTCTCCACAGTTCAATTGGCCATAGCCCCTTTCAGGTGGGCTTGGGATTCCAGCCACTATGTCCCATTGACGTAGCCATGCCATTTGCAGCTGCTCAGGCCGATTCAGCGCACGTCCAGTCTGAAGTTGACAAAGCAAGTAGCTTCATCGAGCGCATTCAACACATCCGCCAACAGGGTCATGATATATTGGACAGAGCCAATGCGAAGTACAAGCAGCGCCATGATCAACACCGGGTGCCACACAACTTCCAGGTGGGCGACAAAGTATGGCTGCATTTGCAGAAGGAGCGCCTCACTGGACCTCACCACAAGCTTCGCCCGCTCCGATACGGGTCGTACACCATCACCAAGGCCGTAGGGAACAATGCTTTCGAGCTTAGTATTCCACCATTCCTTGGTCTGCACCCAGTCTTCAATGTGGATCGCCTTCGTCCTTACTTCCCACCTCTACTGGACACTTCGGACATTGCAGAACAACTCACACCAACAGAGTTAAACCCAGACTGCATTGAACAGGCCACCACAGATTGTATCATGGACATGCAAATTAAGAACACTCACCAACAGAGGATCCAACTGTATCGGGTTGTCAAAGCTGGCCAACTCCTGCACCAAGGAAAGTGGTTCACCAGGGACCAAGTTCAGCAGAAATTTCCTCATCTCATGGAGGAACTTAATGCAATGGGGACCATTGCTTCCTAAGGGGGGAGGAATGATCCAGGTGGATATTGGTGGCGACCCACCTATTCCACTTGGCCCCCCACCATTGTCTCTTTCAGTTTTTTAGTTTCAGAATAACTTACTATTTTTAGCAGTTTTTGGGGTCCTGAACTTTCGGAGCCGTTTTGAGGCCCTAAACGACGTTTTTTGGGCATCGTTTTACCTAGAAAATTTCATCATCAAATTCATCCCGAAATTTGTAGTCCTCAGATAGAGCTTTCTAATGATGTATCATTTGCGTCGAACAGAGATAGTATGCCAAAGTTACGTCCCTGGGAAGTTGGAACACCAATTTACCCAAACGGGGCCAAAAGTTTTGGCGCTTCATCTCCTAGGGTTAGGTTTTTGGGATGTTTAGGGTTCTCCATTGTTTCTCAATAATAAATAGGCCCTCGAGCCTCATTGTAATGCATTTCAGAGGCCTGTAGCTGCCACATCTCTTCTCAAAGATAGCTACCAGTGCCCTAGCTAGTTTTATTTCCATTCTGTTTGTAAGAAAATTTCAGTTCTTTGATATTAATGAAATGAAGCGTTATTTCCACTGCATCTCTGTATTTATGGTTATGTGTTTATTCTGTTGCATTCCTGCATAAATCCAGATCAGTGGTATCAGAGCGGTCTGCTTTTTCTCGATACTTCTTTGCATGTCCCCAATGAGGTCGGGGTATAAGGAGCTAGGGCTTGATCTGGTGGAACCTTTGCAAGATCAGCCTCGCAAACCTCGACGGACGCCCATGGGGGACGAAAAGAAAGATGAGGGAGCAGGAGATCCTATCAAAATATTGCACGAGGAGGTCCTCAAAAAACAAAGGAACGCGATGATGGATAACTTTGCTCAGATCCTTCAACGGCTGCCCACCGGTGGCGCATCTGCATCCAGTAGCCACTCTGGAGTTGCGATTCCCTTTAAGGTACAAGTAAATTTTGACATTCCCATATTTGAGGGTCAAATAGACGCAGATGCGGTAGATAGATGGTTGAATCTATTAGAAGGATATTTCTCTGTTCATGACTTTTCAGACCGGGAGAAGATTATTTTTGCACTCCTCAAAGCTACCCCCATGTTAAGGACTGGTGGGAAACCTACTGTCAGAACAAGGACCAGACAGAACCCGCTCTGTTCTCGGCCGTACCAACTGGGAATTCTTTCCGAGACGCCGTCAAGGAACAGTACTATCCCATGGGGAGCTATGAGGACAAGTACATACAATGGACCACGCTGCGGCAACAAAGGGATCAAGATGTGCATGAGCTGACGAATCTGTTCCATACCCTGCGCACAAAGTTGGGTATCAAATATTCAGAGAAACATTTGGTGCTAAAGTATCGCAGCTGTCTACATAGATACATTTAGGAGGAAATGGATTTCCTTGACATCTCCTCGCTTGGTACGACATACCTGTATGCTGCCAAGATTGAGCAGAAATTCAAACAGAAGAAGAGAGACTTTGGATCTACGAATCAAAAGCAAGGAAAAGGTGCTTCCAAACCGCAGAACAAAGGACAGAGCCAAGGCATGGCGGCTAAAGACAACCCGTCAAAGCCACAAGAAAAGAACAACACCGTAAAGCCAAAGAAGGACACAGGAAAGTGGTGTGATTTCCATAAGAGCTCCACTCACAACACAAGTGAGTGTCGGACCAAGCAGTCACTAGTGGCCGAGATGAGGGCTTCTGAGTCAGATGCATGCTCCGACTCCGAATCAGAAACTGAAAAGGGGAATGAAAAAGGGAAAAAAATTATTGATGCAGAGCCCAAGGCCACTGTTGCCACTACAAAGGTCCAGAAGGAGGAACCGGAAGATCCAGAGGAGGAGGAACGTCTCTTCCACTCCTAGATGTGGGTAAAGGACTCCCCTGTATAGTTCATTATCGACAATGGGAGCCAAAAGAACATCATTTCAGCAGACGCCGTGAAGCGGTTGGTCTTGCCGACCACAGCTCACCCACATCCATACACCATCGGGTGGCTTCACCAAGGACGAGATCTCTGCGTCAGCCAGCAGTGTCGCCTTCCCTATAGCATCAAGCCCTTCACGAATGAGGTATTATGTGATGTTGCTCCTATTGATGTTTCTGATGTATTATTAGGACAACCATACTTGTGGAAGCGTCATGCTGTGTATGAGTCTCGACCTCGTGCTGTTATTTTTACTTTGGGAAATAAGTTGTACAGGATACCAGAGGTACCACCTCCTGCCGCTATCTCTTTGGTTACTACAAAACAATGCAGTAAGCTCATTTCCCAAACCAGGAAATTCGTTTTCCTGATGATCCGCCCCCAGGGCAAGAAGAAGACTGTGGCCACGACCTCCAGGCAGGGCCCCTCTGCACGACAACAACAAATGAATAAGGTTGTGGAGGAGTACGAGGACATATTCACCTCACCCAGAGGGGTTCCTCTACACTGTCAGGTCAAGCACCCGATTGACCTGACCCCAGGTGCGCCGCTACCCAATGGACCGATTTATCGACGCTCTGTTCTAGAAAATGATGAAATCAAGAGGCAGATTTAGGAGTTGTTGCAGAAAGGTCACATCAGACCAAGTTCATCGCCCTGTGGGAGCCCGATCGTGTTGGTACAGAAGAAGGATGGGACGTGGAGACTCTATATTGACTATTGGGCGCTGAACAAGATCACTGTCCGGAATAGGTACCCAATCCCACAGATTGACGACCTTCTGGACCAAATCCAAGGTGAAAAATATTTCAGTAAGATCGACCTGAAGTCTGGGTATCACCAAGTACCAATTGAACCATCTGATGTGTGGAAGATTGCCTTCAAAGCTAAGGAAGGCCTTTTTGAATGGCTGGTCATGCCTTTCGGGTTGACGAATGCTTTCGCAACCTTCAGGAGGATGATGGACGACATCTTGCGGCCATTCACCAACTCATTCGTAGTGGTGTACTTGGATGACATTCTGATCTTCAGCAAGACTTGGGAAGAGCACCTTCATCACATCCGACAAGTCCTCCAAACACTTCAGCAACACAAGTTGTGTGCCAATTTGGAGAAGTGCACATTTGGCATGACCCAGGTTCAATATCTGGGATACATTATTGATGAAAGGGGGGTGCATGTGGATCCAGCCAAGATCCAACTCATTCGGGATTGGCCAGCTCCGACTACTATAATAGAGCTTCGCAGCTTTCTGGGTCTTGCTAATTTCTACCATAGATTCATATTGGGATTCTCTCATATCACTTGGCCCTTGAGTCAAGTCACCAAAGGAGGAGCGAGAGAAAACTTCTTTTGGTCGAAACCTCAACAGAAGGCGTTCAAAGAATTGAAAAATCGCCTCTGTTCTGCCCCAGTGCTCACCTTACCAGACTTGCAGCAGCCATTTGAGATCGAGACAGATGCCTCTGACTATGCTATTGGGGCAGTTCTTACTCAACAGGGACATCCAGTGGCATATCACAGTGAGACATTGTCCGAGACAGTTCGCAAGTATCCCACCTATGACAAAGAAATGTATTCCATTGTGCAAGCCTGTCGACAATGGAAGCATTACATTTTGGGGAAGGAAACAATCATCCACACAGACCACCGGCCCCTGCAGTTCATACAGACACAAGGGAAGTTGCAGAATGATCACCATTAGAAGTGGTCCACATATCTGCAACAGTTTCATTTGAACATCAAGTACAAGAAGGGTAGCACCAATAATGTTGCAGACTGCCTCAGCCGACCACCGATCATGGCGCTCACCACCGTGCTCAACTCTTGTGGGCACGAGACTTCTGATTGGCCGATTCTCTATGAGAGTGACCCAGAATTCGGCCACACTTACAAGGCACTCTTGGGGGGCACGCAAGTTCCAAATTTTGACCTCCAAGATGCACTTTTATGTCACCTGGGACACCTTTGTGTTCCTTCAAGCGAGCGTGCCAAGATGATATGTGAAGCACACTACAGTCGAGTCGCTGGGCATTTCGGGGTCGAGAAAATAGTAGCAATACTACATAAGTATTTCTATTGGCCGAACCTTCGAAAGGATGTCGAGAAGCACATCAGATCCTGCACTACTTGTGCCATTGCCAAACCGACCATCAAGAAGCAATGCTTATATACTCCACTACCTACCCCTAGTCGACCTTGGGAATCCATCTCCATGGACTACATGTTGGGCCTGCCCTCTACTAAGAATGGCAATGACTGTGTTTTCGTGGTCATTGACAGATTCTCGAAGATGGCCATTATGGCGGCCTGTAAGAAGAATATCACAACAGAAGCCACTGCTAAACTCTTCTTTGAACGAGTATGGGTGCACTTTGGGATCCCACAGTCTATCATATCAGATCGAGATAGCAGGTTCCTCAGCACATTTTGGTCCAGCCTCTGGTCAATGATGGACACAAAGCTCACCAAGTCCACAGCTTTCCATCCCCAAACATATGGCCAGACAAAGGTCTTCAACAGACTGGTTGTACACATTCTGCGCATGTACAATTCAAAGCATCCATGCACATGGGACGAGAGCCTCCGCTATGTACAACATAGTTATAACCGGGCTCTCCACAGTTCAATTGGCCATAGCCCCTTTAGGGTGGGCTTGGGATTCCAGCCACTATGTCCCATTGACGTAGCCATGCCATTTGCAGCTGCTCAGGCCGATTCAGCGCACGTCCAGTCTGAAGTTGACAAAGCAAGTAGCTTCATCGAGCGCATTCAACACATCCGCCAATAGGTTCATGATATATTGGACAGAGCCAATGCGAGTTACAAGTAGCGCCATGATCAACACCGGGTGCCACACAACTTCCAGGTGGGCGACAAAGTATGGCTGCATTTGTAGAAGGAGCGACTCACTGGACCTCACCACAAGCTTCGCCCTCTCCGATACGGGTCGTACACCATCACCAGGGCTGTAGGGAACAATGCTTTCGAGCTTATTATTCCACCATTCCTTGGTCTGCACCCAGTCTTCAATGTGGATCGCCTTCGTCCTTACTTCCCACCTCTACTGAACACTTCGGACATTGCAGAACAACTCACACCAACAGAGTTAAACCCAGACTGCATGGAACAGGCCACCATAGATTGTATCATGGACATGCAAATTAAGAACACTTGCCAACAGAGGATCCAACTATATCGGGTTGTCAAAGCTGGCCAACTCCTGCACCAAGGAAAGTGGTTCACCAGGGACCAAGTTCAGCAGAAATTTCCTCATCTCATGGAGGAACTTAATGCAATGTGGACCATTTCTTCCTAAGGGGGGAGGAATGATCCAGGTGGATATTGGTGGCCACCCACCTATTCCACTTGACCCCCCACCATTGTCTCTTTCAGTTTTTCAGTTTCGGCATAACTTACTATTTTTAGCAGTTTTTCGGGTCCTGAACTTCCGGAGTCGTTTTGAGGCCCTAAAAAACGTTTTTTGGGCATCTTTTTACCAGCGAATTTGATAATCAAATTTGTCCCAAAAGTTGTAGTCCTCGGATAGAGCTTTCTAATGATGTATCATGTGCGTCAAACGGAGATAGTATGCCAAAGTTACGTCCCTAGGAAGTTGAAACACCAATTTACCCATACGGGGCCCATAGTTTTGGCGCTTCATCTCCTATGGTTAGGTTTTTGGGATGTTTAGGGTTCTCAATTGTTTCTCAATAATAAATAGGCCCTCGAGCCTCATTGTAATGCAGTTCAGAGGCCTGTAGCCGCCACATCTCTTCTCAGAGATCGCTACCAGTGCCCTAGCTAGTTTTATTTCCATTCTGTCTTTAAGCAAATTTCAGTTCTTTGATATTAATGGAATGAAGCGTTATTTCCGCTACATCTCTGTATTTATGGTTATGTGTTTATTCTGTTGCGTTCCTGCATAAATCCGGATCAGCAACCCTCTCACCCTTCCAGTCTCAATCCACTGGAATTTTCCTAAATTTAACAATTTGAGCTTTTCATGAAAACTAATAGTTTCTCTTGATTCTGGAGACCCTGTCTTGCTATTGTAGATACCATCTTGCTGCAATTTCCCATCATTTACAGAACAAAAAAATTTCCTTGAAGAAACACACATGTTCCCTCCTCGGCCGTCAATTAAAGAGAACTTGAAAAACTTGAAATTCTTCTGACCTAGAACACTGTCGACATGACGATGTTTAACATGTCTCACCTTGTGCTTAGCTCGACTCTTGACCAAATGTGATCGGCATCGCCATGCGACATTCCATTTCAAAGACAATACATTGTGAAACCTAACAAGAGGAAATTTTGAACCCAATGCCCTCTTTGTCAAATTTCTTTGGCGCTTGCTCTTTGATCTTTACACTCTCTTGCACCATCATCTTGTTCACATCACTTCTCAACAATGATACCTGTTGTTGCTATTTTACCACACCTTATTTATCTCTTTGAAAGGCAACATGTTAGACTCCTAAAACATATTATCACAACCATTAGCAACCTCAACTAAATCAAAATTTATATTTGATGCATCACCTTGAAAGGCCTCGTTCACAACATCTTGAAACTTGAACATTAACAAAGAAAAATTTTGACTAGCATTCACAATTCTCTTCATTTGTCTAGCATGTATAAGAGACAAACTCATCTTCTTACTGTGCACTCTAACAATGTATTGAATCCCATTATTGAACAAGTGATATTTATTCTCATAGTGATGAAATATTTCTCTCCTATCATAAATATATGGGCTACCCAAAAAATACTAGAAATATCAAGCGGAACACCATCGTGTTCAACTTCATCAAGAAAGTTTGCAGTGATTGCAAATCTAAGTATGATCTTCCTCCTCACCTACAAGTTTGCATTCTTACATATCCAACCTAAAGGATAAGGTCTTGGATGAGGAATGGTTTCTGAATTCAATTTCTTTACTAAATCTTCTAAAATAATATTTTCTTGTGAACCACTATCAAATACGATGTCATTCTTGGTATGCCTTGAAATAACTCTAACATGGAAAAGTTCAATTCTTCTTTCATCATATTGAGTACTATTGAGACAACTTGAAGAATTATTACTTGCAATACAACCTTTCAAACCCATTTCGGTGATAATTTTTTCATCTCCGGAATCATAACCTAAATCATGAGTTATTGTTGCAGTTGTCTTCTCCTTGTCCTTGTTTTTAAGCTTGTTGGGTCTTATCTCTGGATGAAGTTTCCAACAATGATCTTCATCATGCCCATATTTGGAGCAATGTTTGCATGTGAGTTTTTATTTCTCCATCTTGATGGAAGCACTCTTATTACCTTTACCCTTGAACTTACCCTTTCCTTTCTCTTCAGACTCAAACGTATCCTCACTTGTCTCCTCTAAAATATGTTTCCCTCTTGCCTCTAGATGTGTGGCCTGTACACATACCTCATCTAAATTTGAAGGCTCAAACATGAGAATAGTATGTCTTAGTTAATTATTAAAACCTCCAATGTACTTTAGAAAAGTTTCTTGAGATGTCAAATCTACACCACTACTCCTAAACTCTTGAGTATAACTTTTCACACTTTGTCCTTTACCTTGCCTAAATTTTTTCTAGTCCATTATAGCTTTTTGCATGTATGTTAATGGATAAAATTGTCTTCTCAAGGTAGGAAAAAAATCATTCCAAGAGGTTAAGACCTTACCATGTTTCTTCATGTCCTCTTGAGTTTTGGATTCCCACCAAATAAGTAATGCACTTTCTTATCTCAATGAAGCAAGCTAAATTTTTGTGATCATCCTTGATACTTTGTATCCTACAATACACTTCAAGCCGGCATACCCAATTGTCTAATATTTTAGAATATACCTCTCCATCATACATAGGAAAATAAATCTTCATGTCAAGCTTCGAAAATGGAGTTTTACCATGACCTTTTGGAGAATTTGGAGGTGTTTGTGAAGGGCTTGTTGTGGAAGAAGATGATGGTGAAGATGGTGATGAGGATGGTGGTGAGAAGAATGGTGGTGTCAAAGGTGGTTTGTCACCATTCCCATTACCTTTTTGAGGCTTGTCTCCATCTCCTTCTCCTCATTTTTAATTCTTATCTCCCTTTGGAATATTGGAGCTCTCACCTTGCATCTTTGTGATTCCTTCCTCATAGATAACTTTCACCATTATTGTCATATCAAAGAATGATTTCCTAAAGGATTTTTCATCTCTGAAATATTTTCATGCTCTCCCTCATGTTACATACTTGCTTAAGCTTCAACTGCAATTTGAGGAATAATTTGTGGTGGAGATTGTGGCTAACTTTCTCTCCTTGTCCTTGACCTAACTTGAGGACTTGCAACCACAAGCTTTCCTTCACCTCTCTTGAGCTTCAACCTTGTAAGCATCACATACACTTGAAAAAAATCAAATCCTCAAAACAACAAGAAAACCAAAGCTCTGATACCAAACTTGATCTGTATGATATCTTAATGTAAAAGTGCTTGAGGGTGTATAAACTGCAAGTGTAAAAATTGAGTTTTATGAGCCTTTATGTTAAGTTATTAAACACATAAAGCATGAATTTAAACTCTGAAAATGCATAAAACAACAGACAAATACACCATAAAAATAACCACAACACAACAAGTGATGAAGGAGTTCATCCCTCCTAAGCTACGTCTCATTGGTCCAACTTACAATGACTTGGATCTATATCATTATGCTAAAAATTGTGATTAAATACATTTACAGTGCTCAAATGTCTTCCAAACCTATTCCATTAGCTTCAGAGCTCTAAAAAATGTCTGTCTAGCCTCTTTGTGAGCCTCCTAAATTGGTCAAAAACTGAAGAAGTTATGAGCGTCCCTAGATTTGTTGCTAGTTGCTCTACAAATTCGCGAAATTCTAGAACCGTCCTACAAATTCACCTCAATTTCAGCTAACTGAGTGCCATTTTTGCGGAATTATAGGCGAAATTTTTGGACATTTAAAATTCCCAATAATGCCATAAATCTGAATTTAAAACCATATAAAATGTGATTAATTAATTTTTTTAATTAATAAATTTTGGCAGGATCTGCCTCTGTCATGCCTATGGTTTCTGGCCATGGGTCATATGCAGTGTTGATCATTGGGTTGGGGCTAAGCCCTAGCCCCTTACCCCCATACTCCACCGACATAGAGTTTATATATGGTTTTGGTCTGTTGTATAAACAAGGACCATGGTAGCCCAACTGGTGAGGGTGTTGTGTTGTTCGGAGTGAGGTTTGGTGTTCGAATCCCATGCGATGTAGTTTGGCATACCAAACAAATTTTGGTGGCTCTCGTTCTGCCATGTGGCAGCCTTCGGTTGGGCCATGTGACATTATTTGTTGGCCACCAACCACCCAATCAAATTTTCCCACAACATAAACATTTAGGGCCTGCCACGTGTCAAGTTGTGGTAGGCCCAAAAAAAATTGACTTTTGAACAACTACAAGAGGCCATGTGGTAGCCTGCCACTAGCCCAAAATTTTTCCCAGTCAGCTGTCATTTTTTAAAATTTTGCCTGTTTGGGAAAACAAACATAACTCATTTCCTGGAGCATACGATGTCGGTTTTCCGCAAAACGAATTGCGTGAGATTCAGAATGACACGATCTACTCAGTCATTCAGGTTCCACACAATTCATTTAACTTTAATTTCGAGCATATTTTTGAGCACCTGATCACTTGCCCTCCATGGATACTGTCTACCATTAAAAAATGGATGCTCTCAACTTGTAATCATGAGTTATTGCTTTAATTTAACATATAAGAATTTATGGATTAAAAATCGAAGTAGACCATTTAGAACACATTATCGATTAATTATTTTTATTTTTATTTTTGTAAAATTTGTATCTTTACTCCCCCGAATCTGGGTGGCAATCAAGACGACACTGACATCTGGAAATGGAATTTGGCAATGCACACAACTTGTCATTCATTGTACCTCAAGAAGGAGAGATGGGGTGGTATCTACTATCAAGTCCATCCAACTCAAACATGCGAAGCACATTAAGAATTGTAATTCTCCACTTTCCCTCCGCAGCTACATTCTACCATTAAAATGATGGCTTCTCTCACCTTGCAATTCAATTTTGGCTTTCGAGAAAGGGTGGTATGTCGATTGTCTCAAACCCATTGCTTTTGAGAGAGGGTGGCCTTACATCCATGATTCAAGAGCAAGGAAGGCCCAACACAGGAGGGCATGGGTGAGGCCAAGATCCTCACCCTTCCTTGCATGGGCATGGAAATGAACACTTTGATAATGGAATTCCCCACCACTTTCGAAGAATGGCGGCTAATGTTGAAGCACGTGAGTTTCGAACCTTAGGAGACCACCTTTGGGCCTTGCACAATGTGTTCAGTCATCATTACAGATATCAACATGAAATTAATAAGCAAATCGAGGGTCATGTGTTGGATTTGGAATATCACCTCCATAATTCTAAGTCAACATACAATCAAATTGTTGGTCTGCTAGGTGTGGAAATTTATGGGTCTGATTCCCCATCGATGGATACGGTCAACGATTTCTCATACTCTATAGAACTCATAGGTACTCTTCATGTAAGGTCATGCAATCCTCTCCTTGTCACCTCCTACCTCACAACAACTCGATGTCGAACCCAGTGGGCGTGGGTGCTTCCCATGACTTGGGAAGAGGAACTAATTTCTAAGCCAATGGACTTGTCACCCACATCAGTGACTCCAACCAATGATCGAATAAGTTGCATTCTTCCTTCATTTTCCTAGTGTCTTTCGAGCTTCCTCTACTCGATGACACAAATTTCTACAAGACATGCCCAGTAGTTGAGGAGAATCCACTTGAGCATCATGCGAGATAGCTCGACCTCTAAAGGTACTATGTATGTTCATTACTCATTTCTTGTCACTTGTCATTGCTGCCAACTTCTCTCAATGGCGGGGCCACCTTTCCTCTACCCATGGCTTCTCTGTTTAACAACCAACCTCTCATGGTGGCATTATGAATTTATCATGTTTTGGTGCATTTTGGAGAATTGTAAATGTTCATAAGTTTTCTGGTTTCTCCGCTGATGTCTCCTACTGCAAAATGGATTAATCTACCTCGAAGAACGGATCAGAGGAGAATGTCTCTTCTATGGCCTTTATCAGCATTCTAAACCTTTGGTCAGTTATGATAAATATCTTTTTTTTCTCTTTCGTATCTTCAACCAGCTACAATTATTTTTAGTGAACCATCAATTTTTTATGTGGTTCAAAGCAGTAAAAAAATGGCGGTATCCTTATTTTTTGAACTGGGAAAATATCATATTATGATGGAATCATCTATGGCCTATATGTATTAATGACCAGTTAGTCTTTATTGAGAGTTTTCTTTGTGGCTTTCATTTCAGTTTTGAGTCATGAAACTCTGATCTATGTCAGTTGGACCCTCCGTAGTCTCCTTCTTATGCCTATGCGATGCTTATTGTATGTATATTTCATTCCTTATGAACATCATATTAATGTTGCAACTTACATGAAAAAAAAATGAATTCAATAAATAGTTTCACATCTCATTGGCTTCTATGAGATTATACCAATTACAAATAATGTTTCTAAAATCTAAAACATAAAATGTTAACATGGATGGGAAAATCAAATTTCATCTTATGGTGCAAAAATTATAAAAACATCTATTTATGGTTCATATCTTGAATGAGCTTGAATAGTCCAGTTAACAGCAATTATCAATTAATTATTCCATCTTTTATTAGGAAATTAATTTTATTTTACATGGATTTTTTTTCGAGAAAAACAATGTCACATTCATTAGGGGAATTTTGAGGTTTAAAATGGGCCTACTAAGGAAATCATAAAATAATTTTGGAAATAATAAAATAAGATTAGATTACATCATCAAATTTTAGATGGAAAAAAAAAAAAAACTACTTTTTCAACTCATATTTTCAACTTATCTCCCTATGGGTTTACTCAAATTTCGAGCGGGAACACTTGTTGGATGAAAATTTTGATTCCTCATCCAAGGAGTACCCGTGCTGCATACTTTTGAGGGACCCTGCTACACGAAAAGTGAGAAATACATGAAAAATGTGATTGCAATCACGTTTTTTCATGTATTTATCATTTTTTGTGTAGCAGGGACCATCGAAAGTATGCAACATAGGTACTCCTTAGATGATGAATTAAATTTTGCATCCAATGAGTAATCCTGCTCTAAAATTGAGTAAAACCTTAGGGAGATAAGTTAAAAATACAAGTTGAAAAAATATTTTTATTATTTATTATTTTTTAATCTTTTTACTTTTTTTATCCCAAAAATGGTGAATCATCCCCCATGGTTTATATCATCATCTTGAATCCTATTGGTTCTTATAAAGTCTATTTTGGTTGTACATTTTATTAGGAGACCCATTTTAGACCTCAAAAGTTCTCTAATGTGTGCACTGATATCAAACCACATGTTAGGTCAATATATAGGTCAATAAATGAGCCAATAAATGGATTCTCGATTTACTCACTTATCTGAGATGATTTCATATATAATTAATTGATTAAAGAATGTGTAGTTATAAAAAATTATGGATTGAAAATAAAATAAACCACATAGAACTCATTATCAATTAGTTAAAATTTGTTTTGTAAAAAATATACTTTTACTTACATTGAGATCTTAACGAATTTCAAATTTCAAATGCATTTTAAAACGTGTATCAATGCATATAACTAAATAAATTCAATAATTAGGTTAATGTATTGTTGGCTTCGATGACATTATTTAAATTATAATTATTTATAGATTGTGTAGTCATAATAACTTTAGAATATCTAAGAATGATGACACTTTTTATGCTTTTTTGATAGAATGTTCAAAAAAAATATCAAAGAATAAAATGCAGTCAATATCCGGCCTATAATCCAAATTTTATTAATACAAAAATCTAGTTGTCTCTTAAAAAGAGTTATACCTTTATTTACATTGAGAGTTATTTCAAAATCTACATTTCACACTATATGAGTATTAGTACAAATAACTAAATATTCATCAATAAAAATGACTTTTTGCCTCTACACATCATATAAGATGATTTTAATGACAACACTACTACACATAAGGGGGTTTTAAGACAATATTTGAGACAATTTTTGGATCAATTGTCTTAACTTGAGACAAAAAAAAAAAAAAAACACTTGTGTATTGTCTTTAAGCGGGTGTCTTAAATAATTATCTAAAATTTTTGTCTCTATAAAGGCAATATATAACACAAGAATTATTGTCTCTTAGGAGACAATTTCATTTTTCTCTCGAGAGAGACAATAATTGGGATTAATCATATTGTCTTTATAGAGACAATAAAAAACTATATTTAAATTCAATATAATATTACTTTTGTCTCTTTTTATTTTTTCAAATGAAAAAAACTACTGGTCTATATAATGTACCAGCAACATATACACTTCATAAAATCTGAAAAATTACATATCATATCCCACCATCATAACTTAACTCAACCTATTTAGCATACTATCAAAATCATCAAACGCAGTTTCTTTGTGGAGTATACAAAAAAATACCCAACAATCCTTATAGTATTGTTATGTTTATCGCAACTTAAGGCAGTTTCTAAATATAATTAGTATAATAACAAAATATAATCAATTATGAGAAAAAAAAACCTTCTAGATAATTATTTTATGGAAATATGTAATATCCTTCATCCCTGATAATTCCATCTTCCATGTGTAGAGCATCTGCAACTTCGTTTGCTTCCATTTATATATGTTGAAATGTGATCACATTGAATGTCAATATGAGGGAGTGAATGCGTGCAATCCAACCATCAAGTAGTGGAGGGGAAAATGTCGTGTTTTTGTTGAGCCCATCTATAATGGTTTTAGAGTCTCCATAGATGTGTATATTGTCAATATATCTCTTCCTGACAAACCAAAATAGCCCCCATAGTGGCAAAACCTCTGCCCTGGTGTTTGTGCCTACACCAACAAACCAAGAAATCTTGAAATGTGTACTTTTGTCAATCCACAACCGTGCCCCACATCCACATCGCCCAACCTAAGCAACCTCGTCAAAATATTTAGCTTGGTAAGAAACCTGTGGGAGAATATGTCTAATGGAAAGATCCTTTGTACCTCTTATGGTCATACTTTGTGTTTCAAGCCATGTAAAAAAAATCAAATAAATCCAGTTTTGATTCAGATCATAATTATCAAAAAATAATCTTGTTCTTGGCCTTCCATACTTCCCAGAAAATGTATATCGAAACTGTTTGCAAACTTGATCCTCTATGTGTCCACCATTTAAGACAATATTAAATAGAATGGAAATGCATGTAAGATATATTGCATTGAACCATAATATTTGTACATAATTGTACAACAGTTGGGAATTTAAGGAATAAATGAACATTTGTTTCCAAATCATTCATACACAATACACATTGTCCCGTGCCACATTGCCCCCTTCTCAGCAGGTTCTCCCAAATCCGATTTCTATCTTGCTAAACAAGCCTGGTGAATAGAATTAGTTTGATGAGTACTTTATACTTCCATACTTCCATACTTTATATTGTATTTAGAGACAATATAAAACAATGTATCCAGAAAAATATTTCAACATTGAAATAAATCAATATAAAAGTATTTAATTAAAAATAAACTACAATATCATTGATTAATTAATTTTAGGGCACAGTGGAATCAAACCAACAACCTCCTGCTTATAAGGCAGGTGCTCTTCCATTGAGCTAGCACCCTTTAAAGAATTATGTGACGATATAGGCATTGATTTTAAAAAAAATGCTTGACACATAATGCCAAAATATTTATAAAATTTATAATAATGTAGCCCCTATTTTTAACTTAATAAAAAATAACTCAATGGAATAGCTCAATGTAACACCCCTGTAGCATGACCCACACAACAAGCTAATAATACACAATAATGTACTAGCAAATTAATCTAGTCATACAAAAACAAGAGTAACTAGAATTAGCACAAGATGTTAATATCTTTCCACATCTATTGAATGGTTTCTATTCAGTGTTTTTCCACTGTCGATCTCTATCTAATTCCTCTTTTTCCACACCATTTGTTAAAAAATTATATGGACAAGAAGTTGTTAATTTACTAACAAATTAATCTAGTCATACAAAAAAAGTAACTAGAATTAGAACAAGTTGTTAATTTCTTTCCACAACTATTGAAAGGTTTATATTTAGTGTGTTTCCACTGTCGATCTATATCTAGTTCCTCTTTTGCCACATCATTGGTTAAACATTTATATGGAAAATAGATAAGCAAGGATATTTTCTAGAACATGGTAAAGCAAGAAAAATTCTTAAAATAGTTATCTTTAAAATCTAGTTGACAAAATACATCAACAACAACAAGTCTACACAAGTTATATTTCATATTTCATATAAAAAAAATTCACCCAAAACTTGAAATTCCATTTTTAAGGGACATCCCTAGATGAAGCATTAATCTGTTAGTCTGTAGGAATTTTGGAGAAGGTTTTAGCCATTTTAATTCATGTTATGTTGTCCATCTAGTTATACATAAATAAGACAAATTTTCAGAGAGGAGAGAAGCAAATCATAGTATTTTATCGAAATATTAAAGCGAGTCTAAGATTATCCCCTGGAAAACCAAGAGAGAATGAAGTTAAATGGGGATAAGACAGGTGGATGGATACAACTACATGATAATAATGAAGATGAGATTAAAGGAAGGTCCGGGAAGAGAAAACAACAACCATTCAGATCTCATGATGGTACCAACTACACTTATTTCAGTTGCAAGAATAAATGAGGTGGAAAAGATTTTTTTGGAGTATATTAGTATATTAGTTATTGGATGGTTGTAAAATAGACTACAGGTCAATAATATTCACCATCAAGTGAGACTAAGAGGGATACGGGAGATGGCTACCAACTTTGGACACATTTCATTCATCATAGTATTAGCATGGAATTTTGAAGAATCATATATACTAGACTACCTTAATTTTGCATTACGTATTCTTGCAGAAACAACATTCAGAATAGAAAATAACAGGATTAGCCAAATTACCAGGTGGAATATTATGAAAATTTTCGTGTAGATCATGTCAAACTCTGGTTAAACACATATTTTGAAAGAACAATCCTCGTGTGCCACTCCCATACATTTATAAATTATATGCAAGAAAAAAAATTCCATTTCTGTATTCTCTCATATGTTGAGGCACAATACCTGTAAGAAGATAGATAAGCCACCCTATCAAAATCTGAATCATCCTTATTGTATTTTAGAACTTCTTGAAAATTTGTCCAAAAGTAGAGATTATGCATGTTCACATCCAAATTTGACAATAATAAAATAATAGTAATAAAAAATCTCATCATAGATTCTATCTAGTTATGGGACTTACTCAAAGAGCCTCGAAGTATATCTATATAACTTCATAGACTAAGGTATTTGTCCATGATTTTCATTCTCAAGATTGGAAGACTCCAACAATGAAGCAACTTGAATACATTATAAAGTTGTTTCAAAGTAAAGGCTTGTGATATCACGTTCACCATCTCCTATAGCATGCAACATCTATTTCCAGCACAATTACACTCCTCAAACAGTTAATATTTTAAACAAATTTCATGAAATTACAAAGAAGTCCTTGGGATAAGTGTACATGGAGTGATAAGGGTAATTAACATCAATCAAACCTTCAATTTTTTTGCAATGTGTTTCAAATTAATTAGCCTCTTTTAATGCAATATTTCATGCAACTTACCCAAGTTCTATCCTAACAGGACTTGCAGCAGTTTCATCCCTTCCCACAACTATAATAGTATACTTTGCATTGTGGATCACTACTCCATGCAAGTTATTGACTTTGCTTGATTCTTTAGTTTTTGGAAAATCACTATTAGATCCATCAATTGCTAATCCGACCTTAGTCGGTTTAAGACAATGTTCTATGTCAATAGTCATATTTTCATTACAGACTAGTTTAGTGGGGATAGTATTGTATATCTACATGGAATATGCCCAAATTATTAATGTATTCACTAATTTCCAAAATACAAATTTCTGAAGCATGAAACATTGTCTTCCATGTTGATCCATCAAAGTTTATGTTTCACAAAATATAAAAAATGGTCTAACAAACGGGCACCCAGACCCGGAGAAAACCACGGCTTGTCTTCGTCTTAGTCTTTAATATTTTATTATAAAGAAAACATCGTACAACCATGTATTGGCGCGGACTACTCATACCGGCCTGTGGGCACCCACACGAGAAGGCTACAACCTTCTCGTGTACCACCTTCTCTGGAAGGGAGCTACAACCCCACTGCTCTCGTTTACCCAGCCTCTCCTGGAAGGGGAGCCACTACCCCCTGCTCTCGTTTACCAGCCTCTCCTGGAAGGGAGCCACTACCCCCTGCACTCGTTTACCAGCTACCACTGGAAGGGAGCTACAACCCCCTCACTGAAGGCTTCGACCCTCAGCACCACCATGGATCACGTTTCATCAATTTTCACACTGGATCCAACAGCTTCCATACAACACAACTTGTAGGCCCCTTTTCATCATATTTTCAGACTGGACCCACTCCACACATTTAAGCTCAAAATTCATCAAACTGAAACTTATAACCCCATCAATTCATTCGTTGAATCATCAACCAATCAACCAATGACTTGATCTTTAATTAACATAATCAACAACATATTCATCATTCAAATAACCCAGTTCTGTATGAATACATCATTGACAGATAACAGTAGAACAATAAAACAGATCAGGCATTTCATTTCACTTACTTCAGCAAACCCTAGATTCCATACGTGCTTTTACTTCACTGAACCTGCGTATGTACGCACTTTCATGCATACCAACCCGCATATACTTCTGTGCATTCTTCAGAAAACCCTATCTTCCCATACGCGCTTTTCCTTAAGCAGACCCGCGTATACACGCGCTTTTACTGAAGCAAACATGCATATACATCTGTAACTTTTTAGGACTGTGCAGCTCTTCAGATCAGATAAACAACTCAGATTTCATCCTTTACTTCAGAAAGTATTTCGCCTCATCTCAGATCTAAACATTCCATAAACAAATCTAGAAAATACATATACATTTCAGATCTGGAGATCCCTCTTCATCATTTTCTTCATAAGTGCATTATTAATTCAGATATATCAGTAAAATGTTACCCAATCCATACAGATATACTCCAGAGTGGAGTATTCATTCCATACCCAGACACATGCACACTCTTGCACCATGATCTTCTTCTCCTTATATAGATTTAGCCTTTGTCAATACCATGAGCCAAAACCACACCACTTCCGATGGTATTCCTGGATGGGATCAAATAGATAATCCAACGCTCAATACAATGGGTCAATACCATGGTAACACCCCTTGGTATTCTAAATTTGGAGCGCAAAAGGGCATACATGACTTGGCACGTACTTTTCCGCGTGCATACGCTACTTCTACTTAACAAACTCGCGTATTCTTTGTGACACATCATATTTATCAATTTTCTAGCACTTTACTGGAATTCCTTTCTTCTGTTACTTCTGAGCTGATCTGTAGATATATCATCCTTCCCTTTTAACACATAGATACATCGTCCTTACATATTTAATCACATGGATTGCTTATCATAGGAAACTCATCAAGCAACTTTCATCAAGGACAACTTCATCAGGCAGGTTCCATCAAAGTCAATACATTGTATCACATTGCCAACAATATCCCCTTAACTCATCAAGTAGGTTGTCATCAACGTTATCAAGTAGGTTGCCATCAAGGACAACACTCTGCATCATATAGCCAACAATCTCATTTCATCAAGTAGGTTTCCATCAAGGACAACACATGCCAACAATCTCCCCCTTTGGACTTGATGGCAACCATGATGGTGTTTGATCATCGCAACAGATAGATACGTTGATTATAAGCACCATGATACTCTCCCCCTATTCAAACACCATGTTACTCTCCCCTTTTGACATCAAGGGAAAAGGGCGGATCAAAGCAAAGACAATGTTTTTCTCCACATGTAGAAAGCAGAGCTTTGTAGATCTGATGTTCACTGAAGTTACCATGCTCCCCCTGAGTTCACGCTGAATCTTCAAAACATATTTTACAATGCAGTACATGACTCTATGACCTTTCCTATCACCAAGGACTCATACTTACATCAATGATCCAACCAAGTGGATTTACATATGTGACTCAAGTACCCAACCAAGTGGGGTTACAAATTTTGACTCAACTACCCAACCAAGTGGGTTTACAAATTTGAACAAGTCCTTACATGATTGAATATTACAATTTTACATCATAGTTTTCATCATGACCTTTATTAAATATATTACTTTTTATAATCAAGACCAAGGAATCTCAAATATGAGATCAGATCACAACAAATCAAGAGAATGCCAACAATGTATCCTTTCCACAAGACCAATGCTCCCCCTTAGCTTGTGCATCCTGAACACTTTCAACAGCAAATCATCAAGGCATCTTTGTCAAGAAACATCAAAGAATGAAACAGAATTATGAGCACTGGAGCACCACCAGAGATACCAAACAGTACTGCAGCTATGCTGAAGAATGCTGACCCAGAAGAATTTTGTCAGCAAATACCCATACGTGGTTTTCTGTGTCTGAACTCGAGTATATACGTGACTTTCCTTCAGGAAATATGCGTATCCCATTTAATCTTCTGTAATTAAGTAGATCTGATCTTCTGCATGGCAGAGACTACTCCCAGCTTCTGTCTGAGATTTTCAAATGCTTTCCTGGAATATATGAGAGAAGAAATATGGGACAATCTAGCTATGTTTGTCATCCAACAGTTGTAGCATAAGCACATTAGTAACCAAGCTTTCAGACTCTTTGCAACATCAAAATATTCTTCCCAAGAGAAATTATCATACCATAACAACTTCTTCAATCAAGCAATCATCCATGTGATCTAATATCACCAAGATCTTCAAGATTTATCATGATGTAATATGTGTAGGAATTATGTATAAAAGGTCTCAACCATGACAAAAGTCATTAGCAACAAACTCTGCATGATCTATTCTTATCTCTGAATCATAAGACTTCCAACTCATCCATAATCTCATCATAAGAAACCATGTATCATGTCATCATCATTTGAGCATGAGTATTACAAGAACTAAAGAATAAGCAGATACAATGCCAACAATGCACTCATTAGTAGTTAGATTGAAGCTCCCCCTGAACCTGTGTTCCTGATCTTTTAGATGTCTTACTGTTTTTCTTATCAGAAAAGCATATGCGACTATCTCCAGCATAACTCGCGTGTATACGCGGCTTTTGCTCACTAAACTCACGTATGGAAAGTGAAACACTGAAAATTTCCACAACTCCATCTCCCCCTAAATTTGTACCACCTGTACCTGTCTTCTTCACACCAGATGCACTGTCAGAAATAAACATAACCAGAATTACCAAACCAACCATGGGAATCATCATACATTGCTCCCCCTATGATGATACATTACTAATCCCTATAATGTATCTCACATCACTCTGCAGCCATTATGAGAAGTAGGCTTTAGAAGCGGATGACTGCAGTAGGATTATTATCCCCTATGTTTTTGACCGGTCCTCCTTCCTTTTCCAGCTTTGCTTGAAATTTCTTTTTGTGTGCTGGAAATTATCCAATTTCTCAGATCCATTCATCCTGCATTATTTTTCTACATGTCCATACTTGTTACAGGCATAACATCTTGTATGACCAGAAAAGTAAGCATAAGGATCATAATGTGTTTTTCTATTCTTTCTTCTATTGCAATCAGTTGCTTTATGACCATACTTGCTACATGAAAAACAATATCCCTTGAAGAAACCAGAGTACCTTTCTGTGTAGAATCTGTTTGTATGTGACTGAAACATTCTGCTTCTGCAATTGGCTGCAATATGCCCATAATTATGACATTTAAAGCATTCAACATTATTGATGCTTCTATAGTTAGGAGGGAATGATTTCTTTTGAGAGTTCATGATTGTCGGTTGACCTTTTGTTTCTTCCAACATTTCAGGTTTTGCATTGATATCCTTTGAAGCTTTAGCACTTCCTTGTGAACTAGATTCTCCTTTAACAGTTTCATGAAAACCAAGACCAAATTTAACAGAGGGAGACCTTTGACTACTAAGAATATTGTCCAGAATCTTAGTACTATCTTGAAACCTCAAGAGTTTATCTTTTTCTTCTAATTTACCTTTCAAAATATTTACCTCAACCTCCAAACTTTGGCATTGCTTCTTCATGCTTTCTTCTTTCCTTCTTCCTTCTTCTACTTGATCATTCAATTTTAGAATCTCTTCTTTCAACCCATTTTCTTGTTCTTCAAATGTCTGTAGAAGATCTTCAAGATCTGCTTTCAGGGAGATGTTTTATGCTTTAAGTTCTTCATTCTTCTTATTTGACTTTTCCAAATTTGTATTGAGAAAGAGGATTTCTGCTTCAAGTCTTCTATTTTGATAGGTTACTTCATCCTGCAGTTTTTGATACATTTCTATCTGTTCTTTCATTCTAGAGATCATTTCTTTGTAGATAGATTCTTGCTTATTAGATGATCTTTGTTGTTCTTCAACTTTAATCTTGAGAGCTTCTTCTAGATCCATAACATTACTTTCACTATCTTTACCATTGCTTGCACAAGAAAGTGAATCACAAGAACAACATTCAATACCTGTTTTATCTTCTTCATTTTCTGCTGCACATGTTTTCTGAGATATCTCCTTTTGAGTAGCCTTCTTCTTTTGCTTCCTTCCCATTGTGATGGATCTCCTTCAAGTGATCAAACACGCAAAAGGACACATACGATACCAATTGTTGGGAAAAATACTGAGGGGGGGGGGCGTGAATCAGTATTTAGAGCATACTCAAAACTTTTTACTTTTTCTTTCTCTAAAACCCATACGCTACTTTACTGAAGCCAACTCGCGTATACACGCGGATATCCTTAATAAAACTCGCGTATTAACAGAGATCTCATTATGCTGATAATTCTTTGCTTAGATCATTGCATCATTCATTCATTAGATGTTTAGTAAATAGTAAAAATGTGTAGTAAGAACAAAATAAATCATCACACATAAGCAACACACATGAATACCAGGATTTAAGGTGGAAACCCAATTCGGGAGAAAACCACCGCTGCCGTCGTCTCAGTCTTCAATATTTTATTATAAAGAAAACATCGTACAACCATGTACTGGCGCAGACTCATACCAGCACGCAGGCACCCACCTGCAGAAGGCTACAACCTTCTCTCATTTACCAACTTCTCCTGGAAGGGAGCTACAACCCCCTGCTCTCGTTTACCAGCCTCTCCTGGAAGGGAGCCACTACCCCCTGCTCTCGTTTACCAGCCTCTCCTGGAAGGGAGCCACTACCCCCTGCACTCGTTTACCAACTACCACTGGAAGGGAGCTACAACCCCCTCACTAAAGGCTTCGACCCTCAGCACCACCATGGACCACGTTTCATCAATTTTCATACTGGATCCAACAACTTCCATACAACACAACTTGTAGGCCCCTTTTCATCATATTTTCAGACTGGACCCACTCCACACATTTAAGCTCAAAATTCATCAAACTGAAACTTATAACCCCATCAATTCATTCGTTGAATCATCAACCAATCAACTAACGACTTGATCTTTAATTAACATAATCAACAACATATTCATCATTCAAATAACCCAGTTCTGTATGAATACATCATTGACAGATAACAGTAGAACAAAAAAAACAGATCAGGCATTTCATTCCACTTACTTCAGCAAACCCTAGATTCCATACGCGCTTTTACTTCATTGAACCTGCGTATGTACGCGTTTTCATGCATACCAACCCGCGTATACTTCTATGCATTCTTTAGAAAACCCTATCTTCCCATACACGCTTTTCCTTAAGCAGACCCGCGTATACACACGCTTTTACTGAAGCAAACATGCGTATACATCTGTAACTTTTCAGGACTGTGCAGCTCTTCAGATCAGATAAAAAACTCAGATTTCATCCTTTACTTCAGAAAGTATTTTGCCTCATCTCAGATCTAAACATTCCATAAACAGATCTAGAAAATACATATACATGTCAGATCTGGAGATCCTTCTTCATCATTTTCTTCATAGGTGCATTATTAATTCAGATCTATCAGTAAACTGTTACCCAATCCATACAGATATACTCCAGAGTGGAGTATTCATTCCATACCCAGACACATGCACACTCTTGCACCATGATCTTCTTCTCCTTATATAGATTTAGCCTTTGTCAATACCATGAGCCAAAACCACACCACTTCCGATGGTATTCCTGGATGGGATCAAATATATAATCCAACGCTCAATACAATGGGTCAATACCATGGTAACGCCCCTTGGTATTCTAAATTTGTAGCGCAAAAGGGCATACACGACTTGGCACGTACTTTTCCGCGTGCATACACTACTTCTACTTAACAAACCCGCATATTCTTTGTGACACATCATATTTATCAATTTTCTAGCACTTTACTGGAATTCCTTTCTTCTGTTACTTCTGAGCTGATCTGTAGATATATCATCCTTCCGTTTTAACACATAGATACATCATCCTTACATATTTAATCACATGGATTTCTTATCATAGGCAACTCATCAAGCAGCTTTCATCAAGGACAAATTCATCAGGCAGGTTCCATCAAAGTCAATACATTGTATCACATTGCCAACAATCTCCCCTTAACTCATCAAGTAGGTTGTCATCAACGTTATCAAGTAGGTTGCCATCAAGGACAACACTCTGCATCATATAGCCAACAATCTCATTTCATCAAGTAGGTTGCCATCAAGGACAACACATTCCAACACCCTCCAAAAGATAATTTCAAATACCACTCACCTAACCGTTGACCCTCCACACCATTCCATTGCCACCACCTCATCTGCCATCTCATTCGACCATTCAACTGTCACATCTCCATTATATTTCCTTTAATCATTTAATTAACTTAATTGTTAACCCACACCACCAACGGGAAGCCTACATTGCTATATAAATCTTCTTGTTTCCGTTTAAAGGTTACAATGTTGTTTATTTGCAAGTTGCTTGCTAGAAACCCAACATTGTCAAGCTTCCAGTATCTGTTCATTCCCATTATATTTCTGTTCCTTGTCTATAACACATTGTATTCTTGAGAAACTATCTATATTATTAGTTGAATTTCACTTTCAAACCTACCCATCGTGCCTCCCAAGGAAAAAGGACCAAAAGAAAACATCAATCCTCCGATTTTCGCTCCTGTGGATCTTCACCATATCCCTATGGATGATAGAGACTACAGGATTCATGAAACACTCTCTGAGATTGACATTTTTGAGATGTATTGCTGGCTTGAAGATAAATATTGGATTGAGAAATCAGATGAAATCCAGCTCCGAGAGTCAAACCTACCTCGTTATATCTTTCCTCATACCCACAACACTCCCGATTTCATTAGGAAATTCCATGCCTCATATTTACCAAGCCACAGGGCGATAACCAATTCCAATGGACAAGTTTTGTTTACCATAACCCATCAGGCTATTGAAAAGATTATGCTAGCCCCCAAAGTCAACAATGGTACCCCATTTTCTCATGAAGCTCTGGTTGAAATATACCAGAATTTAGACCTTGATAAGAGAACCCAAACTCTAGAATTATTCCTAGCACAAGATGCTTCATTTCCTAAGAAAAATACTCCTTATCCTTCATACCTATTACTGGAGAGAATCAAGCATATAACCACTGTTATATCTTACCTTCTTGGATACTACTCTAATCAATATGTAGATGAGGCCATTATAGGATTTTTATCAATCTTTTCTAATGATGCCAAACCTTCAATTGTGTTAAATTTTAGTGATTTCCTTGGAGAGTCTATTCATCAAAAATTGGCCAATTTAAAAATAGAGGAGGTATTTAAATATACCTCTGTCTTAGTCAACATGTTCATATACTTTTAGGGGGAGAACATGAAATTGTCATTGCAGAAACTAAATGAGAAAGGAGACCAAAATTCGATCATTTTCTGGACCACCCTGGTTATGAAAGATCAGAATGAGTTCACATATAAACAATTCATTGAGATGTTTTTTCACCCAACCATTGGTCTTATAAGCAGGTGAAATGAACCAAGAATTAGTGAAGAAATCAAAAAGATTTTGCAGCTGTCAAAACGGGTACAAACAAGAGATTGGTACTTATATGAAAAATACACAAAAATAAGAGTTTTTGGATGTGAACTGCAACCATGTAAGTTGCCAAAATTCCTCCAATGAGGATTTTTGCCTTAGAATTTATCAGGTAGATGATCAACATGGATCACGTCCATTTTGTTGCTACCAAGAAAAAGTATCAATTTAAGTTAAAAACGTAGGTTGGCCCATTCATATGTAACAAAAGGAAAGTAGGAGCAGAGGCATACCTATTATTGAAGAAAATGAAGTTTGATATTAGCTTCACTTGGTCATATGATCCATTAGGGATAATTTCCAAATTAAAGGTAGAAACCAAATCTACTCATTTTCACACACCAAGGACAGAAATAGAGAAGTATAAGAACCAACCAGAGTGGATAAAGAATACATTACATGAGGCAGAAGAACAACAAGTAGTGCAGACTCCTAAAAATCAAGAGAAGATAGCCAAAAGTAATAGAGAAGAAGAATCCCCTTTAGAGACAGATATCTTCAGCAAGGGATTTAAAATCATGTATAGAAAGAAGGCTAAGCTTAGTTCCAGATTAAGCCTTAGAAAAGATTCAGAGCAACAGACTCCTATCAACACTAATGAGCCTCTTATATCTTTATTAATAGGTGACAATCCACACAGTCTCCTTCCACTTCCATGACTACAACAGAGCATCAACAGATTATACACATAGGTACATCAACTTCAAGCGAGCTAGAGAAAAGCACCATGGATATATTCAAGGAAATCAAACTAAAAAATGAAGCTTTGAAGATAAACACATACAATCAATTTTGGAAACAAACTTCAGGTGCCCAAAGCAGGCTATTGTCAGCCTTCAACTCAGAGAAATGAAAAATTCTAATGGAATTTATTCAAGCACAATTTCCTTAGCCCAAAGGAGAATCGGATTATAAGAAGATATCTCTTGAGCTTGATGTTAAGGAGATACATCCCATTGACAAAATGGAGATGCATACACATACCGGGGAGATGATTTTCTCCACTGTAACTAACACTGCTATGAGTTTAAATAAATTGCAGTTCACATTAGCAAATGTCCGGTCACAACTCAACATGGAAAAAGTTTCAACTTTTGCTAAAGATACCAAGATTAAAACCTTGGAATATTTGGTGATCAAATTGGGTAATGATCCCGCAAATGTTAATGATGTAGAGGAACTGATTAAGAAAAAGAATTCAGATATTACAGCTTTAAGGAAGTAGTTAAATCTGCCAGCAACATAAGATCCTTTAGCTAAGGATATTAAAGAGACATAGACACAAAAGGCAGACATGATGAAGCTCATCATGGAACATAATACACAGTTGAAGTAAATGGAAATAGAGATGGAGAAGTTGATTAAAGAAAGCAAGAAGCCAACCAAGCAAGTTGCCCCTTTGGAAGCACTTCCTATTACAAATATTCCTACTGTTGTATTTTCTACCACTAGTAAAGGAGACACTGCAGAACAGCTGGCTACTACAATCCAAAATATGACCTTGCAGACTGAATAAATTAAGAAGTTACAGGATCAAGTGAAAGTTCTAGAGAATCAACAAAAGAAGTCTAATAATTTCCATGCGTCATAGCTTCAAATAGCTCATAACCAAGTAGAAATATGGAAGAAATCAACCACTAAATATTCTATTGGCTACACCCTTGGTAATTTCAAAGAAATTATTGGAACAACATCATTAAGGAAATGGGTGAAATCTGGCCATGTATCAAGATCATCTTTGAGAAAAAGGAGTTAGTAGAAAAGGCAAACTAGGAAATTGCTGATATAAATACTCAACTAGGAGAAATGCATAATACAACCAACATCATTATAAAGTTTCTAAATTCTAAAGACAACCAATAACTGGATGAATTAGGGGTAGATGACAGGACTGAGACCATTCTTGAGGTGAAGAAAGTTCTTATCAAAAGGAACTTAGTAGTGCAGTTGACAGAGAAGTGTCACACTCTAGATATTACTGTCAACAGATTTCTTTCAAGGATTGATGCATTAAACCAGAAAGGTATGCCCTCATTATTTTTTATAAATGATAAATTAATGCCCATGGAATATTACATGCAAAATATTAAAGAAAAAGTAAGGGCAACATCCATGTCCTCTATTAAAGGTTTAATGATAGGCAGGGCGTTTTATGAAGCTATCAAAAATCTCATTTTCATCCAACATGAGATAAAACATATATATATTTTTTTATGTAAAACCCACTTTTACCAAGTATACTGAGGTAGATGAAATCTACCGCAGATTAATGAAAGTTTCAATTCCAGATCAAGAGTGGTGGGAGAATCTTTGCCAATATCAGGATTAGAAGAAATCAATTTTTCCAGCGCAACACCAAAATAGTGGCCACTCAGTAACAATTTTCCTTTAAAGTAGGACTAGACATGAAGATTCATTCATTTGGATCGAATTCCTCTCCTTTCAATTTATTTTGAGAAATTATAGCTTGCCTTGTCACTCAGGCATTTATTGTAATTTGTTTTGTTTTGTTTAAATACTTCATTCATGAAAGTATTCGAGGTTACACCCTTGAGCTAGTTATCAAACATATTTGTAATAGCTAGAGCATTTTTGATATAATAAAGGATTCTGGATTTAATTCATATGGCTTGTGTTCTTGTGAGTTATTTCTATTCTGTTTTTCATTATGTATTCTTCATATAATTTAATTCATTAGTGTAAATTTTTGTAGAGTAGTTATCCAATTAGAAATTTAATTGAATCTCAGTTTCGTTTCCGATTTTTTGTGAAGTTGTAATTGGATTAATATATTAATTTACAAAGCTATCTCTTATTGTAGATTCCTCTTGAAATTTAATTACACAAAGGTTCCTGTTATGCCTTGATTATATTTTGTTGATTATGAAAACATAGTTTTCATAATTTCTGCTTATAAATGGTGAAATACTCTATATGAATATTAAATCATTTATACTTCTCCACATTCTTTTTATCCATCCCACTTAAAATAAAATTAACCATATGTATTTAAAGAAAAACCTTTTATTTTATCAAGGATCTTTCTAAGTTAAAATTACTTGTTTAAGAAAATTGTTCACTGGTCATCCAACTATTCAAAAACAAAAGATATTTTAGATTTTTTGGCATAAATTATCGACCATAGGTTATCTCAAAGGAAAACATTAGATTGGTGCCGTTGTCAGGGAGACGAAGAATTGAAAGCTAAATTTTCCCTGGGGCAATGATTTTTCCCCTTTCCTTTAAGGTGAATAAAGAATAAGGATATAGGTCAAAATATTTCACTTGGCGATTCCATTGGTTCAAGCTGGCTCCCTTTAAGCACATTAGATCACATTCTGAGTCTGATATTGTTAACCCTTTACCAGATCTAGAAAAAATTATTAGGGAAGCCTCTTTAAGAAGAAAACATAACATTTCTGCTTCTTCCTCTTCAGCTTTACACCCTGAAGAGTTTTCATCTGTAGATCCCTTTTCAGTAATATCATCCCATCCTGATTCGACTCAAGTACCTCATAGAGTTTCTGAACTTTATTCAAAAGGAGTAGATCTTCAGTCAAATTTGTTGACAGAATCACTTGAGACATATCAAGTTCCATATTTCCCTTTAGAATCACCTACATCCGAGACAAATTTGGGCTTACATTTACATGAATTTAAGCCTATAGATTTCATCAATCTAGTTTATTATTCTATTCCATCAACCTTTACTAAGCAATAAGAGACATTTTCTGTCTATTCTAATCTGTTGTTTGAATATAAGGAAGAAGATTTAACACCATCAAATCAAAAGTTGATTGTTAAAATCTCTTTGAAATCCTCACTTCCTCCTCCTTCACACTCTCCTCCATCCTCTAATACTCATTCACCTACATCTTCATCATCATATGAAATGGATTTTAAACCCATTATACAAGCAAGGTATGCTGCTATTATTCTTCCTAACATCTTGGGAAATTTTCTTGATGGATATCTTAAACATTTACCAAGATTTAATGGAGAAATAGGTCCCTCAACAGAGGATCATATAGCAGCGTTCCTGGATTTTGCACGAAGATGTTTATATGAGATTATTTATACAATATTTAGAAGGTAACGTTAGGATCTTGTTTAGGGAACTTAGATCTAATTTTATTCGAACATGGAATGAACTTATAACTATCTTTAAAAACCAATGGGGGGTAAAGAAAGATGTTGTTTATTTTCTCACTGAATTTGAAGAGTTAAAGAGAAATCATGGTGAACTAGTTACTGAATTTATTAAAATATTTAACAAATTCTACCATAAAATGGCTGCTGATTGTAAACCTCTAGTAGCAGCTACAAAGGTCAAATTTTCTAAAGCATTTTATGATGACTTTGTACTAATTCTAAGGGAGAGAGTTTATAACACATTACAAGACATGCAGACTAATGCTATTGAGGCAAAAGCTAATAGGTCAACTTCTGGTAAAATTAAAGCTAAAGAAGAGAAAGAACAAATAAAATTAAAACCTAAGCTTGATGAATCATCCTCTTCCAAATCTAAAATTGAAGATCAGAAAATTGATAAAATCACATCTTTACTTAGAAACCTTTCCAAGAGAATCTCTAAGATTGAAACACAACCTAGAACTTCTTAGAAAATTGCTGTCAAACCTCAAAATCAAAATCAAAATCAATCTCAGAGAGCTCCTCAACTTCAGATTCTCTAGAGACCAAATAAAAACATTCAACCTCCTTTGTTGATTGATGATCAACAGCCACAGGATACTGGCCCTGTAAGCACAGAAGATATCAATAATTTTGATTCTTCAGTAGAACAGATGGCCATAGTCCCTTCATCTTCATCACAGTCTTTAGAACAAGAACAAGAATATACTCAACTTTCAAAATACCAAACATTTTAGGAATTTATCATTGCAAAGTTAAATAAAAGGTGCGATCTAAGACCAAGATCAGGCCTAGGTAGACCTCCGAAATCTACCACAATTATCGAACCTGCAATAAAATCCTTTCAAACACAAACTCCAACACCTTAGACTACAGAGTCATCCGCTGAAACTGTTACATCTGATAAAATCATTTTGAAAATTTTTAATATTGAAAAGTAATTGGAAAGGGTTAATATTCCTATAACTTTAGCAGAGCTTTCCAAAAATCCTGGATATAAAAATCAATTGTCTAAATGGATACAATCCTCTAGTGTAGATGCAAAGGTAGATATTATCAGTTTGCAAGATGAAAATCCCTCAATAGTCTTTGGCCCTAGTTCTGATATGATCAATGAGATTGTTCCACCATTTTATGTGACCTTTAAGACTCATTAATTTTAATTGTATAACTGTATGCTTGATTCTGGTGCTTCACACAACCTTATGCCAAAGGTAATCATTGACCAGATTCAGTTACAAGTTACTCATTCCTATCATGATCTTTACACCTTTGATTCAAATAAAGTACCATGTCTAGGATTGATCAAAGATCTAGTTGTGACCTTAGCCCAAATACCTGTCAAGAGTAAAGTATTAGACATTGTTGTCACTGATATTCCACCCAAATTTGGCATAGCCCAAATACCTGTCAAGAGTATAGTATTAGACATTGTTTTCACTGATATTCCACCCAAATTTGGCATGATTTTGTCTAGATCATGCTGTGCTAAACTTGGGATATCACTTCAGATGGGCATGTCTTTTGATACTATTCTAGTCTATGGAGGTGAGAATTTAAGGTTATATAGAGAAGTCAGATTCCTTCACACTGTTTTCAGAGCTGATCAAGCAAAAACCACCTTATTTATGCAGTAGATCAGGATTTCAGTTGCTTTAAGTTATCTTCCCAAAAATCATCAAACACTCAAATTGCCATTGAAAATATAGTTTCTAAACCAAATATTGTAGAATCACATATCTAGAAAATTTATTTTGATGGGTATTGCTCAAAGGAAGGAGCAGGAGAAGGAATGGCTTTAATTTCACCAAATAAAGAAAACATTACTCAGTCATGTAAACTTGAATTTGAAGTTACCAATAACATGGCTGAGTATGAGGCTTTTCTACTTAGTCTTGCGCTGGCTAAAAGTTTAAAGGTTAAGAACTTGAGTGTTTTTTCTGATTCCGAGCTTATATTCAAGCAGGTTAGGAACTTGTGTCAAAATAAACACCCTAGGCTTAGATCCTATAGAAACGAAGTTTGGGATACAATTGAAAACTCTTTCCTTGGATTTTACATAACTGCTATTCCCAGAGATGAAAATATGCATGCTGATTCACTTGCTGTTTCAACAAGCTCTTTCAAAATTCCTCAGCCAATATCATTAGAGTACCAAATTCAGGTTAAATACAAACCAACAATCCCTAATAACCTTAAAAATTGGCAGAATTTTGAAGATGACGAACAATTAAAGTCTTTCCTTCAAGTCATCGATGAATTATCAAATATGCAAATTGAAGAAGACCAAAGAGATATTCAAGAATTAAGTCACCAAAATCTAGAAGATTCATTTAATTCTAAAATTATTGATCATGATATCATTCAATTATCTAATAATTTTATTCCTAAAGGATTAATTCCATTGGAAAAACTATTCGATGATAATGATGTCTCTAAAAACCCTTTGTCTAAATCACCTGAAGAAGAAATTGAAGAATGCAATATTGGGACTTTAGATGATGTAAGAAATGTTAAGTTATCATCAACTTTTCCTTTGGATGTGAAACTCAAATACTTGAATCTTCTTAAAAATTACAAAGATGTGTTTGCCTGGTCTTATAACGAATTAAAAACTTATGATACAACTTTAATAGAACATAAGATCCCTTTAAAACCAGAGGCAAAACCCTTCCAACAGAAATTAAGAAGAATTAATCCCATACTACTTCCAACCATTGAAAAGGAACTCAAAAAGCTGCTTGATGCTCATATCATTTTACCTTTAAGGTATTCTAATTGGGTAGCTAACCTAGTTCCAATCAGGAAGAATAATGGTGAGATTAGGCTATGTGTAGACTTTCGAAACCTAAATAAATCATCCTTAAAAGATAAATATCCATTGCCTAAAATGGATTATTTACTTCAGAAAGTTTTAGGATAAAGTAGGATTTCTATGCTAGATGGATTTTCAGGTTACAACCGGATCACGGTAAGTCAAGTTGATCAAGAGAAAACTACTTTCACCACTCCTTTGGGTACATTTATGTACTCTAGGATGCCATTTGGGTTAACTAATGCTAGAGCCACTTTTCAGAGAGAAATGGATCTAGCATTTGTAGGTAAAACCTCTGAATTTACTGTTATTTATTTGGATGATTTAACTGTTTTCTCTGATTTTGATGAAAATCAACTAAAACACTTAAGCAAGGTTTTTAATAGGTGCAGGAAATTTGGCATATCCATCAATCTGAAGAAATATTTATTTGCTGTAAAGGAAGGAAAATTAATAGGGCATATAATCTCTAATAATGGATTTATAATTGACCCAAAGAGAGTATCATCCATTCAGACTCTATCTCCACTAAGGAATAAGAAAGAGATTCAAAATTTCCTTGGAAAGATTAATTTTCTCAGAAGATTCATCCCTAATTATGCAGAGATAGTAAAGGACATAAATGATATGCTAAAGAAAAACAATGAAGTCAAATGGACAGTTCCATCTAGGTATGCTTTCGATCAAATAAAAAAGGCAATATCTGAAGCCCCTACTTTAGCTAGTCCTGATTATTCTTTACCTTTTAGCATATTTTCTTTTGCATCTAAGTCAACCCTAGCTGCTGTACTTTACAAAAGAACTCCAATGGTGATGACCAACCTATAGACTTCTTTTCCAAAGTTACGAGGGACGCTGAACTTAGGTACGATATTATGGAAAAACAAGCTTATGCCTTAATTCAAGCCCTCAAAGCCTTTAGAACCTATGTTCTGCATTCACACATTACTGCATATATTCCCAATCATGCTATCAAAAATGTTTTAACCCAGCCTGATACTGATGGAAATAGAGGAAGATGGATTGCTAAAATCCTTGAATTTGATCTTGAAATTAAAACACAAAGCTAGTAAAAGGCCAAGGCCTAGCCAAATTATTAGCTGAGTCCAACTGTAAAGTATTAGGGATAAATCTGGTTGCTGAAATGTCACTAAGGGAGAATCCACAAGAACCTTCCTCCATACTAAGGGAGAATCCACAAGAACCTTCCTTAATATTAGGGGAGAATCCACAAGAACCTCTCTTAATATTAGAGGAGAATCCACAAGAACCTCCTTCTCTTATGGAAGGAGATAAACCACAAGAACCTCTTCCTTTAGATCAATCCATTCTTGTTCACATAGATCTTAAGTATCTACTCTCTGATTGGTATTCTGATATTGTGCAGTTTCTCAGAGATTTTCAATGTACGGCTAATCTTAATTTGAAGCAGTGCAAAGCTCTAAAGCTCAAATCAATAAAATACTGCATTATCAATGCTAATATATACTGGAAAGACCCTCTAAATATTCTTCTTCTTTGTTTAACTGAAAATGAAATAGAGGGAATTATAGATCAATTCCATGCAGGATTTTGTGGTGGACACTATGCTTGGAGAGCAACAGCCTACAAAATCTTGAAAGCAGGATTTTATTGGCCCTCACTTTTCAAAGAAGTTGGAGAGAGAGTAAGGATTTGTGTACAATGTCAATTATTTGCAGGGAAACAAAAAATATCAACACTTCCTTTGGTTCCAGTATCAGTTGATGCTCCTTTTCTACAATGGGGGTTGGAATTTATTGGGGAAATTCATCCACAATCAAGTAATCAACACAGATGGATTCTAACTGCTACTGATTATTTTACCAAATGGGTGGAAACCTGTTAAAAATGTAACTGATATTGTTGTGATTAAATTCCTTGAAGATAATATCTTATCAATATTTGGATGTCCTCAAAAAATTCCTCAACAAATTGTAACAGATAATGCAACAACCTTCAGCAATGTTAAAATGATAGAGTTCTGTAAAAAATATTCGATCCTACTACATCATTCTACACCATATTATCCTTAGGGTAATGGACTTGCATAATATTCCAAAAAGAGCTTAGTTAAGGTCATTAAGAAGACTCTTGAATATCATAAAAAGAGTTAGGACAACCACTTAATCCATGCCATTTGGGCAAACAGAGTTTCTCCTAAGAGATCAACAGGCAAGTCTCCTTTCAAATTAGTCTATGGTAAGGAAGCAATTTTTCCTACTCATTTAGCTTTACTTGTTATGAAATTTCTCCAGGAATATTATGAATAAAAAGATGATTTCTCAAAAATCATTAAATAAATTATTGAGTTGAATGAAGACGGATTAAATTTAGTATCAGCTAAGAAAATACCAGAACAAGATGAAAGAGCTGTTTGACACAAAAACCAAGAGAATTTTTTTTAAAGAAAGGTGACCTTATGCTCAAATGGGATACAAGGGGAGAAGAAAAAGGAAAACATGCGAAATTTAACAACCTTTGGTTTGGTCCATTCAATATTGCAGAAGTCAAAGGGAACAATACATTTGTCCTACAAAATTTGGAAGGAGAGTATTCCTCATTTCCAGTCAATGGGAAGTACTTGAAACATTATATTCAGTATTGATTCTCCATTCATTCATCATCTATAAATATTCAGAGAGTTTATTTATTTTTTAAAATTGCAAGTGAGTATTTGTTTTAGAAAAGACTCCATAGCTCGAGGAGAAGGCTTTTGGATCTGCTTGTTCTCTGCATCCCACAGGGCGAAGCAGTCCCAAGATGGAGCTGATGTTGTAACATTATCTAGTTTTGATAAATTAGCAAAATTAGTCAAATAATTTTTAAAATGTCAAGGTAGGATATGGATGCAAAAGAATGAAAGAATTAAAAAATGTTAGGAATTTTTTTATGTTTTATAGGCATCCATATCAATAAAATGATAGGTTTTAGCTACCCTAAATAAAGAAGGAAAATCAAAACAAAATGTTAGGGAAGAAAAAAGAAAAGGAAAGCTTCATTTATGTTTTAAAAAATTTCTCTGGCTGCTAGTCTAAATGCGCCAATAAAATAAGAATGATTTATATGGTTGAAATATTATCCTAAGCATTATTAACACTATCCAAAGTTTTTAACACCATAATAACATACCCCACCATTCATCCCTTTTAATTTTCATTCCCCTAAGGCATTCCCCTTTATGTCATGCCTGATACTTTATAAATCTTGACCCCACTATTCCACATCACCACTTCCGACCGTCCTCCCATATCTCCACACATCCAACGATCCTCCCCATGTCTTTCGGCATCCAACAAATCTCACAGACTTTAGGCCCCACTTCACGATCCAAACCTTATCACCAAGGGTGGGGAGGGGGGTATGAACTCATCAGTAAAGTAAAATAACACACCCACAGATGGCATCACCTTAGGCTTTTAGACCCCCCATGCGCAAAACCAGAAACTGCTCAACACCCCCTCTGAAAGATGATTTCAAATACCACTCACTTGATCATTGACCCCTCATAGAATTCCACTGCTGCCACCTCATTTTCCATCTAATTCTCTCGTTAAACTGTCATATCTCCATTATCAGTCCGTTAAACATTTAATTAACTTAACCGTTACCCCGTGCCACCAATGGGAAGCCTACATTGCTGTATAAATCTTCTTATTTCTGTTTATAGGTTACAGTTTTGTTTATTTGTAGGTTGCTCACTAGAAACCCGACATTTTCAAGCTTCCAGCATCTGCTCATTCCCATTATGTTTTTGTTCCCTGTCCATAATGCATTGTCTGCTTGAGAAACTGTCTAGATTCTCAGTCAAATTTCACTTTCAAACCTAGCCATCATGCCTCCTGTAGATCTTCACCATGTCCCTATGGCTGATAGATACTACAGGATTCATGAAACACTCTATAAGATTGACATTCTCTAGATGTATTGTAGGTTCGAAGATAAATGGATTGAGAAATCAGATGAAATCCAACTTTGGGAGTCAAACCTACCTTGTCATATATTTCCTCCTACCCACGACACTCCCGATTTCATTAGGAAATGCCATGCCTCATATTTACCAAGATAGAGGACCATAACCAATTCCAATGGACAAGTGTTGTTTACCATAACCCCTCAGGCTATTGAAAAAATCATGTTAGCCCCCACAGTCAACAATGGTACCCCATTTTCTCATGAAGCTCTGGTTGAAATATACCAGAAATTAGACCTTGCTAAG
The DNA here is from genome assembly GCA_034641835.2 of Pinus albicaulis. Lineage (NCBI taxonomy): Eukaryota > Viridiplantae > Streptophyta > Pinopsida > Pinales > Pinaceae > Pinus > Pinus albicaulis. The sequence continues at coordinate 31,576 of JAXQQM020075754.1, read as the reverse complement.
AGAACCCAAAATCTAGAATTATTCCTAGCACAAGATGCTTCATTTCCTAAGAAAAATCCTCCTTATCCTTCATCCCTATTCCCTAAGAGAACCAAGCAGATAACCACTATTATATCTTACCTTCTTGGATACTATGATCAATATGTAGATGAGGCTATTATAGGATTTTTATCAATCTTTTCTAATGATGCCAAATCTTCAATGGTGTTCAATTTCAGTCATTTCCTTGCAGAGTCTATTCATCAGCAGTTGGTCAATTTCAACACAGAGGAAGTATTTAAATATACCCCTGTCTTAGTCTACATGTTCATATACTTTCAAGGGGATAACATGAAATTATCATTGCAGAAACTGACTGAGAAAGGAGACCAACAGTCGATCATTTTATGGACCACTCTGGTTATGAAAGATCAGAATGAGTTTACATATAAATAATTCATTGAGATGTTTGTTTACCCAGCCATTGGTATTCTAAGCAGCAGAAAGGAACCAAGAATTAGTGAAGAAATCAAAAAGATTTTGCAGCTGTTAGAAAAAGTACAAACAAGATATTGGTACTTATATGAAAACTACACAGAAATAAGAGTTTTTGTATGTGAGCTGCAACCATATAAGTTGCCAAAACCAATGAGGATTTTTTCCTTAGAATTTATCAGGCAGATGATCAACATGGATCAGATCCATTTTTTTTCTGCCAAGAAAAAGTCTTAGTTTAAGTTAAAAATGCAGGTTGGCCCATTCATGTGTAACAACAGGAATGCGGGAGCAGAGGCAGACCAATTATTGAAGAAAATGCAGTTTGATCTTAGCTTCACTTGATCATATGATCCATTATGGATAGTTTCCAAATTAAGGGTAGAAACCAAATCTACTCCTTATTTTTACACACCAAGGCTAGAAATAGAGAAGTATAAGAACCATATAGAGTGGATAGAGAATACATTACATGAGGCAGAAGAACAACAAGTCTCTTCATCAACATTGCAGACTCCTACAAATCAAGAGAAGACATCCAAAAGGAGTAGAGAAGAATAATCCCATTCAGAGACATATATCTTCAGCAAGGGATTTAAAATCATGTACAGAAAGAAGGCTAAGCTTAGTTCCAGATTAAGCCTTAGCAAAGATTCATAGCAACAGACTCCTATCAACACTAATGAGCCTCTTATATCTTTATTAATAGGTGACAGTCCACACAGTCTCCTACCACTTCCATGACTACAGCAGAGCAGAAACAAATTATGCACACAGGTACATCAACTTCAAGCGAGTTAGAGAAAAGCACCATGAATATCTTCAAGGAAATAAAACTAAAAAATGAAGCCTTGAAGATAAACACATACAATCAATTTTGGAAACAAACTTCAGGTGCCCAAGGCAGGCTATTATCAGCCTTCGACTCAGAGAAAGGAAAAATGCTATTGGAATTTCTTCAAGCACAAGTTCCTTAGCCCAAAGGAGAATCAAATTATAAGAAGACATCTCTTGAGTTTGATGTTAAGGAGATACATCCCATTGACCAATTGGAGATGCATAAAGATATTGGGGAGATGTTTCTCCAATGTAACTAACACTGCTATGACTTTATCTAAATTGTAGTTCACATTAGCAAATGTCCGGTCACAACTCAACATGGAAAAAGTTTTAGCTTTTTCCAAAGATACCAGGATTAAAACCTTGGAAGATTTGGTGATAAAACTGGGCTATGATCCTGCAAATGTTAATTCTGTAGAGGAACTGATTAAGAAAAATAATGTAGATATTGCAGCATTAAGGAAACAATTAAAATTGCTAGCAACATTAGATACTTTAGCTAAGGATATTAAAGAGACAGAGACACAAAAGGCAAACATGATGAAGCTCATCATGGAACATAATACACAGTTGAAGAAAATAGAAATAGAGATGGAGAATTTGATTAAAGAAAGCAAGAACCCAACCGAGCAAGCTGCCCCTTTGGAAGCACTTCCTATTATAGCTTTTCCTACTGCTATATACTGAGGCAGATGAAATCTACTGAAAATTAATTAAAGTTTCAATTCCATATCAAAAGCGGTGGGAGAAGCTTTGCGAATATCAGGATTAGAAGACAAATAAATTTTTCTAGTGCAACACCAGAATAGTGGCCACTTAGCAATAGTTTTCCTTTAAAGTAGGGCCAAACATGCAAATTCATTCCTTTTCTTTCAGTTTATTTTGAGAAATTATAGCTTGCTTTGTCACTTAGGCATTTTTTGTAATTTGTCTTGTTTTGTTTAAATACTTCATTCATGAAAGTATTTGAGGTTGCACCCTTGAGCTAGTTATCAAACAAATTTGTAATAGCTGGAGCATTTTTGATATAATAAAGGATTCTGGATTTACTTCGTGTTCCTGTGAGTTATTTCTATTCTGTTTTTCATTATGTATTCTTCATATAATTTAATTCATTAGCAGTTATCCAATTGGAAATTTAATAGAATCTCAGTTTCGTTTCCGATTCGTTGTAATTGGATTAAAAGATTAATTTAAAAATCTATCTGTTATTTTAGATTCCTCTTGAAATTTAATTACAAAAAGGTTCCTGTTATGACTTGATTATATTTTTTTGATTACGAAAACATAGTTTTCATAATTTCTGCTTAAAAACGGTGAAATACTCTATCTGAATATTAAATCTTTTATACTTCTCCACATTCTTCTTATCCATCCCACTTAAAATCAAATTAACCAAATGTATTTAAAGAACAACCTTGTATTTATCAAGGATATTTCTAAGTTAAAATCATTTTTTTAAGAAAACAGTTCACTGGTCATCCAACTATTCAAAAACTACAAATATTTTAGATGCTTTGGCATAACTTATCGACCTTAGGTTATCTCAAAGGACAACACCCCTCATCAAATTTTATATCCCTTTGCACAACAGTCATTCTGCTATTTGGAAAATACACATGATAATTATGCGGTGTTTTTGTGTACCCAACAAAAATCCCAACTTCAGTAGTCAGCTCCAGTTTCTTCCTAGTGTCCTTGGTCACATGCACATAAATAGATGAGCCAAAAATATTAAAGTGTGAAACATTCGGTTTCTGACCAGTGAAATCTTCTTCAAGTGTACTCATGCAATTGGTAGGCCTTGATCATGCAACATCGCTCGTGCTGCACCCACGATCGCTATGTTCTTCCTCTCCGCGACCCTATTCTGCTATGAGTTCTCTTTGAATTCCTTCTTTGCTGCAGAAGTTCTTGAGTTCGTTAGAGATGTATTCTCCACCATTATCACTCTTAAGAGCCTTCAATTGCTTCCCCAACTCTTTCTCCACCAATTCCTTAAACTCACAGAACTTTGAGAATTTTTTATCCTTCTTCTGCATGAAGAAGATCCAACATTTACGAGAAAAGTCATCAACAAAGATTACATAGTACTTATTTTTTACTGTTGAAGAACCTAAGAATAGTCCACACACGTCTGTGTGAACTCTCTCAAGGATCCCCGAAGCATGGTTCTCCTTCTCATGAAAGGTGGACTTTACATACTTCCCCATGGTGAAACCCTTGCACTGATCTAACTGAGAAAGTATTCCCATTGGAAGTCCAGTAAATATTTGCTGCATGACTTTCAAGGCTCCATGATGAAGATGGCCCAATCTCCCGTGCCATCATTCTCCCTCATCCCTGCTCACCACTTTTTCTACATTGCCCATCATGGTAGCTCATCCATCTACCTCCGGCTTGTAGAGATTATTTAACTCAAATCCCTATCCTCTTGGCTTGACCCGCTGTATTATGTTGCAGGAAAGCTTTTCCATCACTAAAAACAACCTCATAGCCTCTGTCCTCCAACATTGCGACTGAGCCCAAATTTTTCTTCAGACCTGGTACATGCATAACATATTTTAATTGAAATAGTTTACCTGACTCCCTCTGAAAGGTAATGGTACCAATCCTGGTAGCACTGTTGTTAGTTTGAATCTTGATTTGAAGTGTACGAAAAAATACCACTTTAGCTGTGCATAACAAACAGCCCTAACAGCATAAATGACTGCTAATATCTTTAGATCTGCAGTTAGATGATCAAGAAAAATGCTGCAAAAACCTAGATCTATGCATTAAAAGACATTAAACAATAGAAAAAACAAGATTTACTCCATAGATCCAATAGAAAAGACAAGAATATATCTAATGAAATTTTTATTAATGGCACCTGGGAGGAAAACACAAGAGGGTGCTCCCTGTTCTCCTCAATGGGATGGGTTCTTGTAAGTCCTCAAAAATTTAGATTTAGATTTCCTCTCTCTTGATGGTGTAGAAAACCCAGACAAAAATGGAAAAATATGGCTATGATGGTGGATCAATAGCCAGACCAAGAGTTGAGATCCAGAGTGATCTTTAGGCAACCAAAGGTGAAAAATGAATGGGAAAACCCTTCGATTTATAACAAAATATTGATTTAGTCTAGATATTGGTGCATAATTAAAATATTATTAACCAAATCAAGATCCAAATTTTATGGAATATTTTATTATATTTGTTGGATGGAAAATGAATTTGACTTGAGTCAAATCCCCTTATTTGTAAATAATAAATAAATAAATGATTTATTTATCATTTCAAGGATGTGATTAAGTAATAATAAATAAATAAATGATTTATTTATCATTTTAAGGATATGTTTGAGTAATAATCAAATAAATAATGATTTATTTAATTATTTAAGGGAGATGTAGTCATATTTAACAAAGAATATTATTTAAGTAATGTTTAAATAGTTATTCTTAGAAAATAATAAGATAAATAATGATTTATCTAATTAATTTCCTTGTTTTGGGTTAAATATAACCAGGAATATTAATTAAATTGTTGTTTAACTAATTATTCCTTGAGGAAAAATCAAATAAATATGGATTTATTTAATGTTTCCCCATGGGGTTTCCTGTTTAGACCATAAACAACTTAATAAAGGTGGTTTACTAAGTTATTTTTCATAGTGAATGCAATTTTACTTGGGGTAAAATTGGTCTTACTTCGTGTACTTGGGTCCATCTAATAACAATGGATTAGATGACCAAATTTTTTTTGTAACAGATTTCCCCCCAGCGTGCGAGCGTTAGGAGCTAATCGTATGACCGAAGTACGTTGTAAGAACTCAATCACTAGACAACAACGGGGAAGTCAAAGAGAGAGGATTGTAAGGTAGACCAAAGTGCTGAAAGAACTAGACCCTGAGGAGGTGACTTGCAGGTGTGACAAGTCTTTTTGATAAGTGAGTACCTGCTATAGGTGGTGGGGGAGGCATACCTATGCCCGCCGAGGAAATAGTACAAACAATAAGGCGCCCGGAAAACCACAAGACGACATAATGCTGGCATAAACATGAGCCAGATAAACATCACGATGATGAATCCCACATACATATTGTTCCTGGGATAACAGCCAGGACTTGTATAATGATATCTGAGTACATGAGATATAAATGCAACCCAGATGCCCTTGAAAACAAGAAAGGGCTTTGAAAATCTAACTGATACATGCAAACAAAAAGGTGCTGCAAGCGGCTGAGGCCGACATCATCAAATGTATGGAGCTGCATTGAAAACTGTAATGAAGAGGTCATCCGAGTGTGTGGGGGGCTACCTGTAGGTCCACCCCCTCATGAGGGCTGAGACATCTCACACACACTCGGGAATCATCGATTCAACTGCTGCATCACTAGACAATCGAGTATATAGATCTCGATCATGTTGAAAAGAAGCTGGAGCTGAGAAATAATCAAGTCAAAGGGCCATGAGGAGTTCCTTTGCCTGATCCGAGGCACCGAACAAGAGTGGAAGCTGGAACCAAGGTACACCTCCCTCTAGACCTATCTTCTGGAATGAATGAGCTGATGTCAATAGAAGGAGGTCTGCCATAGGTGAGGCAACAAGGGATCCTCAACTAAGGCACGAGAGAAAATAGTAGAGTGATTGACAGACTGACACTAATGATGATGATGAAATGGGGGGAACTGAGTAGCGAACAGACAACTTCCCTTGTTAGAGAATAAATGGCATGGATGACCTGGCAGCGACTGACACAATATCATGAGGGATAGGGGACAGTGGGATTTAAGGCCATAATGAGCGACACGAGAGAGGGACCAAATAATTAAGGATGGAGGACTATAGCGGGGTGCGGAGGGACTCGGGGTAGACTCCATGAAATCAATGATGACTCAACTCGGATGCTCTAAACAAGGGTGACTCGATGGCACTGCCACATAGGAAAAGGGTCCAATGGGGACCATAAAAGAATGAGTACAAGATGGTAACTCACGACGAGAGTTGACATGAGCGTGGACAAGTATGTAGGTAACATGGTGCCCCCAGTACGAGTGTTGCAAGTGGAGAAATTCGATTTTGAGGAAGGGTGAAGTGGTGCTTCTGGGACAAAATGTGTCATGGTGAAGTATCAAATCACAAAAAGCTAATAGATACCCATTTGAGAGATTGGTGGTATCCTTCCAATGGTATAGACGGTTCGTCAAACTGAGCTACGGTTTGGTTGCAGTAAATGAAAGAAAAATCAGTGGTTTTATTTTAATAAAGCATTTTCCTTCTAGATTCACTTATTTTCCAGTGGAGTCGTGGTGAATATCATGAGGAGAGGAGGCCTTAAATCTTGCGGCAGTTGTAGCGGATAAACCGACTGTTGAAATTTAAGATTCGACAGTTGTAGGTAAGATGTCTCATCCTATTTTTCATTTTAGTGAGTTAAAATTTCAGCTTAGGTACCCAGAGCTCATGAATAGGCCAAGTTGTACTTTTCTTGGGGTCTATTCTGCGACTTGGGTAGGAGGTACTGGGCAGAAAACTGCTACCTGTCCCAAGGAAGGACCTGGAAAGCATGACCTGTCAGAGAAAGGGGGTTTCAGTGCTATTATGGGCTGAGATCCAGGATTTTATGGTTGAGGGGCATGGGTGCCCCCAGGCATGTTATGGACATGCCAAAATGTATTTAGAAAAAGGGAGATCTAAATTATTTTTAATGATGTGGCGTGCCACTTGTTTTTGATATGGTTATCCAGTTTGAGAAAGGAAATAGATGATTGCCAATATATTTTGGTACTGCATATATGAATCAAATGGACTTTAAGTTTTTGGGTTGGCATACATGGTGTTGCTATCTCAAAGGTAGGACTTGGGGATAATGAACTGATGTTCTCCCAGAAAACTCATAGTTTGGTCAACCAAAATGTCTATGAGACTGGGTTGTTGATGAAATATGAAGGAATGATGAGGGGTATCATCCCTATAGCGATCTTGAAGTGATATGGGACTCTAGAGGTTCTTCTAAATGTGGAAGAAAAATGGGACTAGAGTCAACACGACTAGATTCACTAGGAGAGTGGTGGAGAACTGCTTCTCCTGGTCTCTCAAAAAATGGGTGCTCCCTTACCCAAACATTGGGTGTCAATGTAATGGCCACAAGGTGCATGTGGTTTGAATGCATGAGTTCGATGTAAGGGGGGATAGATAAAGTCAGGAGTAGTCACTGCTTCCATAATGTCATCATCGTAATAGAATATGGGGTAAATGATGGAAGAAAGACCACCTGACGCGGCGAAGCGACCTTAATCCTCATCATGTGAGGATAGTTTTGCATGCACATCGTCACAAGGGGTGACAGAAGAGTGAGCAGACAGAGGATCCACTGATGTTGAGACTAGGGAGGGTGCTGCAGGGAGGTCAGGTAAAACATCAGGGGAGCTCTCATCGTGGAATTCTGACTAAGGCCCCGTTATCTCAACATCATAAGGGGAAAAGTTAATGGGAGCATCTGTGTCCTCGGGTGTTACCGAAGCAAGATGCGAAAATAAGGGAGCGGGTGACTCATTGCGCTCGACCTCGAATTGGCGTAAGGCTTCTAAAGAGGAATGATACTCTTCGAGGTGAGGACAAAGACGAGTGTAGTGACCATGGAAATCACACAAAACACAAGGGTGATTTGTGCGCAATGGTTTGAGTTTTAGGATTGAATCAGGTATAGTGACATATACCATTGGGATATCAGATTCTAGAAACAGTTCATTGACCATGGACTTGAGGTGAGGCAATTCTGGACAAGTATGGGTGGCGTGGTCGAAAACATCACACAAAGCAAACTAGATGGTATGCTTTAGAGGCGAAGAAGGTGCAGGGTTTGTTGGGGTAGCCTTGTCCTTTGATGCTCCCTTGCGAGCTTTTCCCTTCTTACCCGAAGTGGTCGCAACGGGAGGTGGTTCCTGTTGAGGTGAATGAGGCACTTTTGCAGCGAGAGAGGTCATAGGGACCGACTGAACTGGGGTCAAAGCGAGATAAGGTTTAGGTTGACCAGGAGGGGTAGCAGCTGGAGGATCGAGGTACCAGACGGGAATCCCAAGGGTCATGTTAGGAAGAGAGAGGGTGGCCATAACAGGTACTGTTTACACTCCTGGTGGGGGGTCTAGGAATGGCATCTGACCAGAGGGATAATGAGCAGGCGGGACGACGCTAAGATGGTTGAGGCCAGGAGGAACCGTCCCAGGAGGGTAAAGGGGGTCATGAGTACCAACTGAAGGTGAAGGGCTAGGAGAAGAAGGTGTTAGCCCCCCTATAAATTTTTTGACAAGTAAATAGGGGGCTAAATTATTTTTGAGTCTTCAAGGAATGCATTTCCTCTGAAAACACAGTCTCCTTGAAGCCTCCATGTGCCTTTTATCCTTTGATCAAATCCCCTCTGCTGATTTCCCTTTTAAAGCCTCTCTGTTATGTGAAGAAATGCCCAAAGGCCCCCTTTTCCTTCTTATTTCTCCCCCAATTGGACCCTTTTCATCCCCCTTGTTTTCCCCTTCTATTTCTCTTCTTACCCTTCAAATCCCCCGAAAATCCCCTTTGATTTCTCCCCCTACCCTTTGTTTTCCCTTCTTCCCCCTTTATTTCTCTATCGTTCCCCTTCCCCAGCCCTAAAATCCATTAGAAAGGGGTAAAAACCCACTTTCCGACCAAGTTATAGGGCTTAGCCCCTTACTGCAAGTCCCTTAACCACTTCCCCACGTGACCCTTACCCAAGACCAAGCGCTTAAGCCTTGGGGGCCAATCGCAATCAGAAGTCGGGCAGGTGCAAACCCCTGTGTAACATTGAAAATCCCCGATGCGATTGGGATATAACGTTAAGTCCCCGATCTGTTCCGCACCATTGATATGCTTCGATCGAACGACTGAGCGCTAATCACAATCACAACATTCATGCTGTCACCCCCGATTGATCGCAAATCTTTCCGCCGATCCCCCGATTGCATCCCCGCCGTCCGTTCCCTTCCAGATCCGACGTATGGCGCTTAATCGCAACAACGCTCCGATCGCGATCGCAAGTCCTTCCATCTCCCTCCCGATTCAATCCTGACCGTTGATCTGTCCCGCCGATCTAACGGCCAGCGCTTAATCGCACCTGCCCCTCCGATCGTTGTCCCCACCGTTGATCTGTTGGTTGGATCGGACGGTCAGCGCTCAATCACGTACCGACCTCCGATCGCAATCGCAAGTCTTTCCGCGTTCCCCCGGATTAAATCCCCACCGTCCATTCCTCCCCCAGATCGGATGGCCAACGCTTAATCGCTTCTCCCCTTCCGATCGCAATCGCAAGTCTTCTCCGTGCCGCTCCGATTGCGATGCTCCGATTTCATCCTGGCCGTCCATCCTCCCGCAGATCCGACGACCATCGCACTCCCATTTCCTCCAATCGCAAGCCTCCCCCACTGTCTCCCGATTGCATTCTAGCCGTCCGTTCCTCCCAGATCTGACGGCTTGAGTTCGATCGCCCTCCGCCTCCGCTGGGTCCCACATCCATAGCGTCGCTTCGCTGTTTTTGTGTGTTTCCTTCGTATTACGCCCAAGTGTTCGACCTTTGGGCGTTTACAATATTAATCATTTCTCCGCTGCTCTGTGTTGTTTTCACCATTCCGCCACCGTTCTGCCACCATTCCTCCGCCTCCTCAGCATTTCTCTGCCGCCTCTGCCCAGGCTTGTAACAGTTCATTTCATTATGCAGGTAGTACAGAGATGGCCAGTTCAGCATTGCCAGCGACCAGCAGAAGGAATTCAATAGGGGTTGGTGCCTGTTATTAATGAAATTAAATGTTTTTCCCCGTATTCAAAGGACCAGGGCGCAGTTGAAGACTAATGCACACACAACAAGTCTTATCTGTGTGTATTCCAGCAGAGCGTTTTCTCCAGGACAGACATCTACCTACAACAATCTCCATGCCTCCTCGAGCCCTGAAAAGATTAATTGCACTGTCTGAGACCCATTTAAGACAGTCAGGCAGCAGTTATGGAGGTATGGAGTGGCCTTGCAGACTTTCATCCAGTTCATTTATTCCAGAATGGCAGCACAGAGCTCCAAGCACCAGAAAGGACTTCAAAGAAATATCCGAGGTCAATTTTCCGGCCTGACAGAGATCTCCGAACCAGATTACAGAGTATATACAGAGCCGTAGAGCCATTAAGCAGTATGGGCGTGGACACTTCCACCGATTCTGTCTTAATGAGATTGATTAATTTTCTATCTACCTCTGTCTCTTCCTCTTATCCTATAAAATATCCCCGAGAACATAATGTAAAGGTTGTTGTTCAGTTGCTGCGTAGTTTGCTGTTAGAGGGATTCATTCGACTGTTAGAACAGTCTTGGGAGGGAGTAGCAGAGTAGTTGTATGTAATAGGCTGGGAGGAGAAGTCTGTACTATAACAGCCATTGAGCCTTATTGTACATGACTGGTTTTGCATCAATTAATCAAAGCACATTTCACAGGATCCTGGTCTATTACTATAGGTGATGTTTTCTTACTCTGTTTATTACATTTCCATATTGTTTCATGTTCTTCTGGTAGGCATCAGAATAATGGTATAGCATTCACCCTTGTTAGGTGCCCTATGTTGTCTTCTCTCCCTACCTTTATGTTTTCCGCCCTATGTGCTGTCTAAGAGTGGGTTCACGGGTTTAACCAGTGCAGCGGATGTTATTGCCTGCTGGCTGATGTATGAACTTGGGGGTTTGCTTCTTAGATGTTTCTTTGTCAAATCTTATCTCTGTTTTTCCCTTGGAGTTGCTAAAGCAGACCTGGAGTTAAATGACCTCTGGTCTGATCTATAAGCAACCCCTTTGTCTCTTTGAGAGCTGCCTTTGAGTATGTCCAAGCAGGTCTGGAGTTAAATGACCTCTGACCTGATCTATAGACAGAAATCTAGTTGTTCTCCTTCTTTCACTTTCCTTCCTTAATGTTCCACCCCACTCTCTAATCTAAAGATCCTTTAGTGTAGATGACTTGCCCTTTGGAAGCCTTGGCTAGCTGTTGCAAGTAATTCCCTTTCATGACTCCATAGCCCAATGGATGGCACGGTCTTGGCCCATCCTCTCTGCTGAAATATCCTGCTGTTTTGTTCCTTTCCTCCCACTGTTTTCTCAGTCCATGATCTCGTCACCAACCCAGCAACCCTTCAACCAAATCATTTAAAACCCCCTTCTGTGCTTCATAACTAGCCTAACATCTCAATTCGAGCTTCAAAGATAAATCATTCTTTGTTTATTGGAGAGATCCCTCTCCGGGTCCAGGAGGGCTAGATCCTAGGGCCCCAAAGTGGTTCTGATGTTGTCTCATCTTTTGGTCTTTCCAATCTGGCCAAAACATGGGAACCCCAACATAATGGCGACCATACTGGGGAAAATCTGAGAGTCAAGAACTGCTTTGCCTCTAGATTGGCTTCTAATTGCTGATGGTGGACAGCATCCAGCTCCAAATAGTCATATTCATCCACCTGGCGACTCCACACTCCCTATGATCCAAAGACCAAATGACTCCACTGGTGAAGGACACTGAACTGGTTGAGAAGAGGCAGTAGCCTTCTTTGCATAAGCGTGAATCCAAGCATGGACAGGGATGCAAAGTATAATGCTTTGTATAACAAAGTATGCAGAATAACAGAAGTGCTTGGCAAAATGCTAGAGACGCACATGGCCAATATGAATACAGATGATGATTATTTAGAGCAGGCCATGTCATCTTCAGAACAAGAACAAACTCAAGATCTAGAAGATGAGCAGGACCTATATGATACTCAAGAATCTATAGAAGATGAGGAGGAAAGTGATCAGGAATTGCCCGATTGCTTACCTATGCATTGTGTTACACTGACCAAAGAATATCAGGACCTATTAGCAAAGGCTGATAGGGAAAGTTGCCTTGAGGAAGCAGACGACTACATGGAAGAGGCAGAACCTGATGAAGAAGAAGAGGCTGAAGTAAACATCCCGCCTCCCAGTCAGCTAACACAAGAGGAAGAGGACTGCTGCTCTTCTGTCCATGATGAAAGGGAAATCCCTCTTTTGACAGAAGAAGAGAATGATCGGATATTAAACCAGCAGTCCACCCCAGACATCTTCTATAGAACACAAGCTCCTGCTCAGTCATTAGTTGAGTTTGAAGATTCAGATTCAGAAGACTCCTCTGTGGATCAGAACGAAGAAAGATTTGATGTGCGCCTATAACGGTGGACTTGGTCAGGTCTGCCTATCTATGACACTGATGGGGAAAGTTATGAAAGCATCAGTGACGAGTGTCATGAGATCGGACGCCAGCAGTCTTTCCTTACAGAAGATGAGGAGGAAAGCAAAGAAGAGATTCTTGAGCACGATGAAAGCAAGGAGTTTCCTCTTGAAAAAGAGGAAGCAAAGGAATACACCCCTACTCAAGAACACATGGATCTTTTCACGGAGCCCTGCACCTCAGAGCAGAACATATCGGAGCTTTGAGAGGACTCATCCCCAATATACGATGAGTCCTCTAGTTCAGAAGATGAGGGAGATTCTCTCTCTCAAGAGAGTCTCCTTCTGGATCCAGTGGAAGAAGAAGAGATCTTGGTCGAAGCCAGCCTGCCAGACATTCATAGCCAGGTATCTTTTCATGATCCTTATGCACGTTTCCTGCATATCTTTGAAGAAGGATCAAAGGTCTTGCTCAGCAGCATGTTGCAAGCAGAAACAAAACTTTTCAAGGTTGCTGTTTTTGAAAAAAAAGAGTGTGAGCTGCCCTGCCTATCCAGCATGCTCAAGGAGTTGAGCAAGAAGGACCAGTCATGGGATCACTTGAAGGACTGGTTACATTGGAAGACCATGTTTGTAAGCTAGATTATAAATATTCCAGTTAGAGTAGGGTAGGTAGGAAAGCTCAATAAAGCTCAGTACATGAGCAAGTAGATTAGTTGTTTCATTTTCTGTCTTAGAATGTAGAGAAGAAACCTGCTAGACAGTCTAATCCTAGCAGGTAGTAGTGTAGGTAGAGAAACATGTGAGACCAACAGTCTAATCTAGTCTCATGGAGCAATAAGAGTAGAAGTAGACTAGGTTTATTTTTCCTGTTTGTAAAAATTGATGATGTAAAAGGGTCTGCAAGTCCAAATGCACCCAAGAAGAAAAAATGTTAGGACTATAGTGTGGGTAGGTAGTTGTTTGGAAGAATTGTACTGCTGATATGTTGTCTTCACAGTTTGTGGCAGCTGATCAAAGAAAGAAAAGGATGGTTCAAGCAGCAGGCATCTGGCCTACACCAAGAGATCAATTTCTGAATTCTTGACTCCTTCAAGAAGAAGCCATCCCCATGTGGAGCCACTGTTAGCCCCCCTATAAATTTTTTGACAAGCAAATAGGGGGCTAAATTATTTTTGAGTCTTCAAGGAATGCATTTCCTCTGAAAACATAGTCTCCTTGAAGCCTCTATGTGCCTTTTATCCTTTGATCAAATCCCCTCTGCTGATTTCCCTTTTAAAGCCTCTCTGTTATGTGAAGAAATGCCCAAAGACCCCCTTTTCCTTCTTATTTCTCCCCCAATTGGCCCCTTTTCATCCCCTTGTTTTCCCCTTCTATTTCCATTCTTACCCTCCAAATCCCCTAAAATCCCCTTTAATTTCTTCTCCCTACCCTTTGTTGGCCTCTTCTCCCCTTTATTTCTCTATCGTTCCCCTTCCCCAGCCTTAAAAATCCATTAAAAGGGGCTAAAACCCACTTCCCGACCTTATTATAAGGCCTAGCCCCTTACCGCAAATCCCTTAACCACTTCCCCACGTGACCCTTACCCAAGACCAAGCGCTTAAGCCTTGGGGGCCAATCGCAATCGGAAGTCGGGCGGGTGCAAACCCCTGTGTAACATTGAAAATCCCCGATGCGATTGGGATATAACGTTAAGTCCCCGATCTGTTCCGCACCGTTGATCTGCTTCGATCGAACGACTGAGCGCTAATCGCATTGCCCCCCGTCAATCGCAATCGCAACATTCATGCTTTCACCCCCGATTGATCGCAAGTCTTTCCGTCGATCCCCCGATTTCATCCCCACCGTCCATTCCCTTCCAGATCCGACGGATGGCGCTTAATCGCAACAGCGCTCCGATCGCGATCGCAAGTCCTTCCATCTCCCTCCCGATTCAATCCTGACCGTTGATCTGTCCCGCCGATCTAACGGCCAGCGCTTAATCGCACCTGCCCCTCCAATCGTTGTCCCCACCGTTGATCTGTTGGTTGGATCGGACGGTCAGCGCTCAATCGCGTCCCGACCTCCGATCGCAATCGCAAGTCTTTCCGCGTTCCCCCCGATTAAATCCCCACCGTCCATTCCTCCCCCAGATCGGACGGCCAACGCTCAATCGCTTCTCCCCTTCCGATCGCAATCGCAAGTCTTCTCCGTGCCGCTCCGATTGTGATGCTCCGATTTCATCCTGGCCGTCCATCCTCCCGCGGATCCGACGACCATCGCACTCCCATTTCCTCCGATCGCAAGCCTCCCCCGATGTCTCCCGATTGCATTCTAGCCGTCTGTTCCTCCCAGATCTGACGGCTTGAGTTCGATCGCCCTTCGCCTCCGCTGGGTCCCACATCCATAGCGTCGCTTCGCTGTTTTTGTGTGTTTCCTTCGTATTACGCCCAAGTGTTTGACCTTTGGGCGTTCACAATATTAACCATTTCTCCGCCGCTTTCCATCGTTTCTCCACAATTCTGCCACCATCCCTCCACCTCCACAGCATTTCTCCGCCACCACTGCCCGGCCTTGTAACAGTTCATTTCATTATGCAGGTAGTACATAGATGGCCAGTTCAGCATTGCCAGCGACCAGCAGAAGGAATTCAAAGGGGGTTGGTGCCTGTTATTAATGAAATTAAATGTTTTGCCCCATATTCAAAGGACCAGGATGCAGTTGAAGACTAATGCACACACAACAAGTCTTATCTGTGTGAATTCCAGCATAGCGTTTTCTCTAGGACAGACATCTACCTACAGCGCCCCCATATCTCCTCGAGCCCTGAAACGATTGAATATACTGGCAGAGCTTTTACAGACTGTCTGTGCAGCAGTAATGGAGGTATGGAGAAGTCGTGGACTTCCATCCATGTCATTTATTTCAGAGTGGCAGCACAGAGCTCCAAGCTCCAGAAATAACTCCAAATAAATATCCGAGGTCAATTTCCGGCCTGACAGAGATCTCCGAACCGGATTACAGAGTACATACAGCACTGCAGAAAGCCATTAAGCAGTATGGGCTTGGACACTTCCGCCGATTCTGTCTTGATGAGTTTCATTTAATTGTTCATCTACCTCTGTTTTCTCTCTTCTCCTATAAAGATCCCCGAGAACATAATGTAAAGGTTGTTGTTGCCTTGCTGGGCATTTGCTGTTAGAGGGATTCAGTTTGACTGTTAGAATAGCCTTGGGAGGAAGTTGCAGAGTAGTTTGTATGTAATAGGCTGGGAGGAGAAGTTGGGACTGTAACAGCCATTGAGCCTTATTGTAAATGACTGGTTTTGCATCAATTAATCAAAGCACATTTCACAGGATCCTGGTCTATTACTATAGGTGATGTTTTCTTACTCTGTTTATTACATTTCCATATTGTTTCATGTTCTTCTGGTAGGCATCAGAATAATGGTATAGGATTCACCCTTGTTAGGTGCCCTATCTATCTAAATGATCCTTTAGTGTAGATGACTTGCCCTTTGGAAGCCTTGGCTAGTTGATGCAACTAATTTCCTTTCATGACTCCATAGCCCAATGGATGGTACTGTCATGGCCTATCCTCTTTGCTGAAGCCTCCTGCTATTTTGTTTCCTTTCTCTCATTACTTTCCCAGTCTATGATCTTTTGACGAACCCAGCAACCCTTCAACCAAATCATTTAAAACCCCTCTGTGCTTCGTACCTAGCCTAACACCTCATTTTGAGCTTCAAAGATGTATCATTCTTAGCTCTATTTGGAGAGATCCCTCTCCGGGTCCAGGAGGGCTAGATCCTAGGGCCCCAAAGTGGTTCTGATGTTGTCTCATCTTTTGGTCTTGCCAATCTGGCCAAAACATGGGAACCCCAACATAATGGCGACTCCACTGGGGAAAATCTGACAGTCAAGGACCGCTTTGCCTCTAGATTGGCTTCTAATTGCTGATGGTGGACAGCATCTTGCTTCAAACATTCATAATCATCCACCTGGCGACTCCACACTCCCTATGATCCAAAGACCAAATGAATCCACTGGTGAAGGACACTGAACTGGTTGAGAAGAGGCAGTAGCCTTCTTTGCACAAGCAGATCCAAACATGGACAGAGATGCAAAGTATAATGCTTTGTATAATAAAGCATGCAGAGTAACAGAAATGTTGGGTCAAGTGCTGGAGACATACATGGCTAATATGAATGCAGATGATGATTATTTAGAATAGCCTATGTCTCCTTCAGAGCAAGAACAAACTCAATATCTAGAAGATGAGCAAGACATGTATGATGCTCGAGAATCTGTAGAGGATGAAGAGGAAAGTGATCAAGGACTGCCTGATTGCTTACCCATGTCTTGTGTTGTGCTAACTAGAGAATATCAGGACCTATTAGCAAGGGCTGATAGGGAAAGCTGCCTTGAGGAAACAGAAGACCGCATAGAAGAGGCAGAATATGATATGGAAGAAGAGGCTCAAGTAAACATCACGCCTCCAAATCAGCCTACACAAGAGGAAGAGGATCGCTGTTCTTCTGTCCCTGATGAAAGGGAAACCCCTCTCTTGACAGAAGAAGAGATTGAACGGATATTAAATCAGCAGCCTCCCTCTGACATCTTCTATAGAACACAAGCTCCTACTCAGTCATTAGTTCAGTTTGATGATTCAGATTCAGAAGACTCCTCTGTGGATCAGGACGAAGAAAGACCTGCTGCGCACTCAGAATGGTGGACTTGGTCAAGTCTGCCTATTTATGACACTGATGGCGAGAGCTATGACAGCATAATAGCAGATGAAGATTCTTTGAATCTTCATTCTGCTCTACCACAAATCATCAGTGAGACTGGACACCAGCAGCCTTTCCTTTCAGAAGATGAGGAGGAAAGCAAAGAAGAGGTTCTTGAGCACGATGAAAGCAAGGAGTTTCCTCTTGAAAAGGAGGAAGTAATGGAACAAGCCCCTGCTCAAGAATACATGGACCTTTTCACGGAGCTTAGCACACCAGAGGAGAACATATCGGAGCTCCGAGAGGACTCAACCCCAATATACGATGAGTCCTCCAGTTCAGAAGATGAGGGAGATTCTCTCTCTCAAGAGAGTCTTCTTCTTGATCCAGTGGAAGAAGAAGGGATCCTGGTCGAAGCCAAGCTGCCAGACATTCACAACCAGGTATCTTATCATGATCCTTATGCATTTTTCCTGCAAACATTTGAAGAAGGATCAAAGGTATTTTTGAGCAGCATGTTGCAGACAGGAAGCAAATTTTTCAAAGTTGCTGTTATTGAACAAAAAGAGTGGGAGCTGCCCTGCCTATCCAGCACGCTCAAGGAGTTGAGCAAGAAGGACCAGTCATGGGATCACTTGAAGGACTGGTTGCATTGGAAGACAGTGTTTGTAAGCTAGACTGTAAATATTCCAGTTAGAGTAGGGTAGGTAGGAAAGCTCAATAAAGCTCAGCCTATGAGCAAGTAGATTAGTTGTTTCAATTTTTGTCTTAGAATGTAGAGAAGAAACCTGCTAGACAGTCTAATCCTAGCAGGTAGTAATATAGGTAGAGAAACATATGAGGCGAACAGTCTAATCTGGTCTCATGGAGTAATAAGGGTAGAAGTAGAATAGGTTTATTTTTTCCTGTTTGTAAAGATTAATGATGTAAAAGGGTCTGCAAGTCCAAATGCACCCAGAAGAAAAAATGTTAGGACTATAGTGTGGGTAGGTAGTTGTTTGGAAGAATTGTACTGCTGATATGTTGTCTTCATAGTTTGTGGCAGCTGATCAAGGAAAGAAAAGGATGGTTCAAGCAGCAGGCATCTGGCCTACACCAAGAGATCAATTTCTGAATTCTTGACTCCTTCAAGAAGAAGCCATCCCCATGTGGAGCCACTGTTAGCCCCCCTATGAAATTTTTGACAAGCAAATAGGAGGCTAAATTATTTTTGAGTCTTCAAGGAATGCATTTCCTCTGAAAACACAGTCTCCTTGAAGCCTCTTTGTGTCTTTTATCCTTTGATCAAATCCCCTCTGCTGGTTCCCCTTTTAAAGCCTCTCTGTTATGTGAAGAAATGCCCAAAGGCCTCCTCTCCCCTTTATTTTTCCCTCATTTAACCTATTTTATTCCCCCCTTTTCTCCCCTTCTATTTCCCCATTTACCCCCCAAATCCTCCCAAAATCCCCTTTGAATTTCCTCCCCTAACCTTTGTTTTCCCTTCTTCCCCCTTTATTTCTCTATCGTTCCCCTTCCCCAGCCCTAAAATCCATTAAAATGGGCAAAAAACCCACTTCCCGACCTTATTATAGGCCTAAGCCCCTTCCCGCTAGCCCCTTTCAAACCACTTCCCACACATGCCCGCGCGCTGGGACCAAGCGCTTAAGTCCCAAGCGCTAATCGCAATCGGAGCATCGGGTGGGTGCAATTCCTCTGCATTAGTGAAAATCCCCGATGCGATTGGGATATAATGTTAAGTCCCCGGGACCGTCTGTGGACTGCTGATCCGCCCGATCGAACGACCGAGCGCTAATCGCACTGCCCCCCATCAATCGCAATCGCAACATTCATGCCGTCACCCCCGATTGATCGCAAGTCTTTATGTCGATCCCCCGATTATTGCATCCCCCGCCGTCCGTCTCCAGATCCGACTGATGGCGCTTAATCGTTGCAACATCGCTCCGATCGCGATCGCAAGTCCTTCCATCTCCTCCCGATTCAATCCCGACCGTTGATCCGTCCCGCCGATCTAACGTCCCGCCAATCGCACCTGCCCCTCCACCGTTGTCCCCACCGTTGACTGCTGGTTGGACGGACCGCCGGGCGTCAATCGCGTCCCGACCTCCGATCGCACCGCAAGTCTTTCCGCGTTCCCGATTAAATCCCCACCTTCCATTCCTCCCCTGCATCGGTTATCAACGCTCAATCGCTTCTCCCCTTCCGATCGCAATCGCAAGTCTTCTTCGTGCCGCTCCGATTGCGATGCTCCGATTTCATCCTGGCCGTCCATCCTCCCGCAGATCCGACGGCCATCGCACTGCTTCCTCCGATCGCAAGCCTCCCCCACTGTCTCCCGATTGTATTCTAGCCATCCGTTCCTCCCAGACCGACGGCTTGAGTTCGACGCTCCTCCGCTCCACCGGGTCCCACATTCATAGCGTCGCTTCGCTGTTTTTTTGTGTGTTTCCCTCTTCGTATTACTTCCAAGTGTTCTGTACCTTTGGGCGTTCACAATATTAACCATTTCTCCGCCGTTTTCCATCGTTTCTCCACTATTCCGCCACCATCCACCTCCACAAGATTTCTCCGCTACTCATCGCCCGGGCATGTAACAGCTTCATTTATTATGCATGTAGTACAGAGATGGCCAGTTCAGCATTGCCAGCGACCAGCAGAATGAATTCAAGGGGGGTTGGTGCCCGTTATTAATGAAATTAAATGTTTTGCCCCGTATTCAAAGGACCAGGACGCATTTGAAGACTAATGCACACACAACAAGTCTTATCTGTGTGAATTCCAGCAGAGCGTTTTCTCCAGGACAAACATCTACCTACAACGCCCCCATATCTCCTCGAGCCTTGAAACGATTGAATATACTGACAGAGCTTTTACAGACTGTCTGTGCAGCAGTAATGGAGGTATGGAGAAGTCGCAGACTTCCATCCATGTCATTTATTTCAGAGTGGTAGCACAGAGCTCCAAGCTCCATAAAGGACTCCAAAGAAATATCCGAGGTCAATTTCGGGCCTGACAGAGATCTCCGAACCAGATTACAGAGTACATACAGCACTGCAGAAAGCCATTAAGCAGTATGGGCTTGGGTACTTCCGCCGATTCTGTCTTGATGAGATTTATTTAATTGTTCATCTACCTCTGTTTTCTCTCTTCTCCTATAAAGATCCCCGAGAACATAATGAAAAGGTTGTTGTTCAGTTGCTGCGTAGTTTGCTGTTAGAGGGATTCAGTTTGACTGTCAGAACAGCCTTGGGAGGAAGTAGCAGAGTAGTTGTATGTAATAGGTTGGGAGGAGAAGTTGGGACTGTATTAGCCATTGAGCCATATTGTACATGACTGGTTTTGCATCAATTAATCAAAGCAAATTTCACAGGATCCTGGTCTATTACTATTGGTGATTTTTTTCTTAACTCTGTTATTTACATTTTCATACTGTTTCATGTTCTGCTGGTAGGCATCGGAATAATGGTATAGGATTCACCTCGTTAGTGCCCTGCGTCGTCTCGCTCTCCCTACCTTTATGTTTTTCATCTCTATGTGTCAGCTTCAAGATCAGAGAGTGGGTTCACGTGTTTAACCAAAGGTAACAGATGTTATTGCCTGCTGGCTGATGTATGAACTTGGGGGTTTGCTTCTTAGATGTTTCTTTGTCAAATCTTATCTCTGTTTTTCCCTTGGAGTTGCTAAAGCAGACCTGGAGTTAAATGACCTCTGGTCTGATCTATAAGCAGCCCCTTTGTCTCTTTGAGAGCTGCCTTTGAGTATGTCCAAGCAGGTCTGGAATTAAATGACCTCTGACTTGATCTATAGACAGAAATTCGGTTGCTTTCCTTCTTTCACTTTCCTCCTTAATGTTCCATCCCATCATCTATCTAAAAGATCCTTTGGAAGCCTTGGCTATTTGATGCAAGTAATTTCCTTTCATGACTCCATAGCCCAATGGATGGCACTGTCATGGCCTATCCTCTTCGCTGAAGCCTCCTGCTGTTTTGTTTCCTTTCTCTCATTACTTTCCCAGTCTATGATCTCCTGACCAACCTAGCAACCCTTCAACCAAATCATTTAAAACCCCTCTGTGCTTCATACCTAGCCTAACACCTCATTTTGAGCTTCAAAGATGTATCATTCTTAGTGTAGATGACTTGCCCTTTGGAAGCCTTGGCTAGTTGATGCAAGTAATTTCCTTTCATGACTCCATAGCCCAATGGATGGCACTGTCATGGCCTATCCTCTTCGCTGAAGCCTCCTACTGTTTTGTTTCCTTTCTCTCATTACTTTCCCAGTCTATGATCTCCTGACCAACCTAGCAACCCTTCAACCAAATCATTTAAAACCCCTCTGTGCTTCATACCTAGCCTAACACCTCATTTTGAGCTTCAAAGATGTATCATTCTTAGCTCTATTTGGAAAGATCCCTCTCCGGGTCCAGGAGGGCTAGATCCTAGTGCCCCAAAGTGGTTCTGATGTTGTCTCATCTTTTGGTCTTGCCAATCTGGCCAAAACATGGGAACCCCAACATAATGGCGACTCCACTGGGGAAAATATGAGAGTCAAGGACCGCTTTGCCTCTAGATTGGCTTCTAATTGCTGATGGTGGACAACATCTTGCTTCAAACATTCATAATCATCCACCTGGCGACTCCACACTCCCTATGATCCAAAGACCAAATGACTCCACTGGTGAAGAACACTGAACTGGTTGAGAAGAGACAGTAGCCTTCTTTGCAGAAGCGTGAATCCAAGCATGGACAGGGATGCAAAGTATAATGCTTTGTATAATAACGTATGCAGAATAACAGAAGTGCTTGGTGAAATGCTGGAGATGTACATGGCTAATATGAATGCAGATGATGATTATTTTGAACAGCCCATGTCTGCTTCAGAACAAGAACAAACTCAAGATCTAGAAGATGAGCAGGACCTATATGATGCTCAAGAATCTGTAGAAGATGAAGAGGAAAGTGATCAGGAACTGCCTGATTGCATACCTGCGTCTTGTGTTATGCTGACCAAAGAACATTAGGAACTATTAGCAAAGGCTGATAAGGAAAGCTGCCCTGAGGAAGCAGAATAACACACAGAAGAGGCAGAATCTGATGAAGAAGAAGAGGCTCAAGAGGAAATCCTGGCTCCCAGTCAGCTAACACAAGAGGAAGAGGACTGTTGTTCTTCTGTCCATGATGAGAAGAAAACCCCTCTTTTGACAGAAGAAGAGATTGATCGAATATTGAACCAGCAGTCCACCCCAGACATCTTCTATAGAACACAAGCTCCTGCTCAGTCATTAGTTGAGTTTGATGATTCAGTTTCCGAAGACTCCTTTGTGGATCAGAACGAAGAAAGATTTGCTGTGCGCCCAGGAAGGTGGACTTGGTCAGGTCTGCCTATCTACGACACTGATGGGGAAAGTTATGAAAGCATCAGTGATGAGTGTCATGAGATCGGATGCCAGCAGTCTTTCCTTTCAGAAGATGAGGAGGAAAGCAAAGAAGAGGTTCTCGAGCAGGATGAGAGCAAGGAGCTTTCTCTTGAAAAAGAAGAAGCAAAGGAATACGCCCCTGCTCAAGAATACTTGGTTCTTTTCACGGAGCCCTGCACCTCAGAGTAGAATATATCAGAGCTCCAGGAGGACAACACTGCCATATATGATGAGTCCTCCAGTTCATAAGATGAAGGAGACACTCTACTCCAAGAGAGTCTCATTCTTGATCCAGTGGAAGAAGAAGAGATCCTGGTCGAAGCCAGCCTGCCAAATATTCATAGCCAGGTATCTTTTCATGATCCTTATGCACATTTCCTGCATACATTTGAAGAAGGATCAAAGGTCTTGCTCAGCAGCATGTTGCAGACAGGAAGCAAATTTTTCAAAGCTGCTGTTATTAAACAAAAGGAGTGGGAGCTGCCCTGCCTATCCAGCATGCTCAAGGAGTTGAGCAGAAAGGACCAGCCATGGGATCATTTGATGGACTGGTTACATTGGAAGACCATGTTTGTAAGCTAGATTGTAAATATTCCAGTTAGAGTAGGGTAGGTAGGAAAAGCTCAATAAAGCTCAGCCTATGAGCAAGTAGGTTAGTTGTTTCATTTTCTGTCCTAGAATGTAGAGAAGAAACCTGCTAGACAGTCTAATCCTAGCAGGTAGTAGTGTAGGTAGAGAAACATATGAGACCAACAGTCTAATCTGGTCTCATGGAGTAATAAGGGTAGAAATAGAATAGGTTTATTTTTTCCTATTTGTAAAAATTAATGATGTAAAGGGTCTGCAAGTCCAAATGCACCCAAGAAGAAAAAATGATAGGATTATAGTGTGGGTAGGTAGTTGTTTGGAAGAATTGTACTGCTGATATGTTGTCTTCACAGTTTGTGGTAGCTGATCAAAGAAAGAAATGGATGGTTCAAGCAGCAGGCATCTGGCCTACACTAAGAGATCAATTTCTGAATTCTTGACTCCAAGAAGAAGCCATCCTCATGTGGAGCCACTGTTAGCCCCCCTATGAAATTTTTGACAAGCAAATAGGGGGTTAAAATGTTGTTGAGTCTTCAAGGAATGCATTTCCTCTGAAAACATAGTCTCGTTGAAGCCTCCATGTGCCTTTTATCCTTCATCAAATCCCCTCTGCTGATTCCCCTTTTAAAACCTCTCTGTTATGTGAATAAATGCCCCAAGGCTCCCTTTTCCTTCTTATTTTCCCCCAATTGGCTCCCTTTTCATCCCCATCATCCCCTTGCTTTCCCTTCTACTTCCTCTTACTCCTCCAAATCCCCTAAAACTTCCTTTAATTTCTTCTCCCTACCCTTAGTTGGCCTCTTCTCCCCTTTATTTCTCTATCGTTCCCCTTCCCCAGCCTTAAAAATCCATTAAAAGGGGCTAAAACCCACTTCCCGACCTTATTATAAGACCTAGCCCCTTACCGCAAGTCCCTTAACCACTTCCCCACGTGACCCTTACCCAAGACCAAGCGCTTAAGCGTTGGGGGCCAATCGCAATCGGAAGTCGGGCGGGTGCAAACCCCTGTGTAACATTGAAAATCCCCGATGTGATTGGGATATAACGTTAAGTCCCCGATCTGTTCCGCACCGTTGATCTGCTTCGATCGAACGACTGAGCGCTAATCGCATTGCCCCCCGTCAATCGCAATCGCAACATTCATGCTGTCACCCCCGATTGATCGCAAGTCTTTCCGTCGATCCTCCGATCGCAAGCCTCCCCTTCTGTCTCCCGATTGCATTCTAGCCGTCTGTTCCTCCCAGATCTGACGGCTTGAGTTCGATCGCCCTCCGCCTCCGCTGGGTCCCACATCCATAGCGTCGCTTCGCTGTTTTTGTGTGTTTCCTTCGTATTACGCCCAAGTGTTCGACCTTTGGGCGTTCACAATATTAACCATTTCTCCGCCGCTTTCCATCGTTTCTCCACTATTCTGCCACCATCCCTCCGCCTCCACAGCATTTCTTCGCCACCACTGCCCGGGCTTGTAACAGTTCATTTCATTATGCAGGTAGTACAGAGATGGGTAGTTCAGCATTGCCAGTGACCAGCAGAAGGAATTCAAAGGGGGTTGGTGCCTGTTATTAATGAAATTAAATGTTTTGCCCCGTATTCAAAGGACCAGGACGCAGTTGAAGACTAATGCACACACAACAAGTCTTATTTGTGTGAATTCCAGCAGAGCGTTTTCTCCAGGACAGACATCTACCTACAGCGCCCCCATATCTCCTCGAGCCCTGAAATGATTGAATATACTGGCAGAGCTTTTACAGACTGTCTGTGCAGCAGTAATGGAGGTATGGAGAAGTCGCGGACTTCCATCCATGTCATTTATTTCAGAGTGGTAGCACAAAGCTCCAAGCTCCAGAAAGGACTCCAAAGAAATATCCGAGGTCAATTTCCGGCCTGACAGAGATCTCCGAACCAGATTACAGAGTACATACAGCACTGCAGAAAGCCAATAAGCAGTATGGGCTTGGAAACTTCCGCCGATTCTGTCTTGATGAGATTCATTTAATTGTTCATCTACCTCTGTTTTCTCTTCTCCTATAAAGATCCCCGAGAACATAATGTAGTGTTGTTGTTGATTTTGCTGGCATTTGTCATAGAGGGATTTAGTTTGACTCCGTTAGAAATTGTGCCTTGGGAGGAAGTTGCAGAGTAGTTTGTATGTAATAGGCCGGGAGGAGAGCAATCAAAATAACCATTGAGCCTTATTGTACATGACTGGTTTTGCATCAATTAATCAGCACATTTCACAGATCCTGTCTATTACTATAGGTGATGTTTTCTTACTCGTTTATTACATTTCCATATTGTTTCATGTTCTTCTCCGGTAGGCATCGTAATAATGTATTCACCCTTGTTAGGTGTCTTGCGTTCCGTTTCCTCCTACCTTTATGTTTTCCGCCCAGAAGTGGGGCTGCCTAAGAGTGGGTTCATTTGCTGCAACTGGGCAACAAGATGGCTGTCACGGCCGATGTATGAACTTGGGGGTTTGCTTCTTAGATGTTTCTTTGTAATCTTATCTCTGTTTATCCCTTGGAGTTGCTAAAGCGGACCTGGAGTTAAATGACCTCTAGTCTGATCTATAAGCTACCCCTTTGTCCCTTTGAGAGCTGCCTTTGAGTATGTCCAAGAAGGTCTAGAGTTAAATGACCTCTGACCTGATCTATAGACAGAAATTCAGTTGCTTTCCTTCTTTCACATTCCCCCTTAATGTTCCATCCCATCATCTATCTAAAAATATCCTTTAGTGCAGATGACTTTCCCTTTGAAATCCTTGGCTAGTTGTTTGCAAGTAATCCCCTTTCATGACTCCATAGCCCAATGATGATAATCGTCATGTTCATCCTCTTCTGTGGGCCGGCTCTCCGTTTGTTTTGTCTTCTCTATTACTTTCCTGGGCCTATGATCTCCCGACTCAACCCAAGAACTCCTTCAACTAATCAATTTTAAACCCCTTCGTGCTTCATACCTAGCCTAACACCTCATTTTGAGCTCAAAGATGTATCATTCTTAGCTCTATTTGGAGAGAATCCTCCTCCGGGTCCAGGAGGGCTAGATCCTAGGGCTCCAAAGGGTTCGATGTTGTCTCATCTTTCGTCTTGCCAACTGCCAAACATAACCTCAACACGCATGATCAATTGGGGAAAATCAGAGTCAAGGACCGCTTTGCCTTTAGATTGGCTTTCTCATTGCTGATGGTGGACAGCAGCCTGCTCCAAACAGTCAAATTCATCCACTTGGC
Source organism: Pinus albicaulis (assembly GCA_034641835.2). Classification (NCBI taxonomy): domain Eukaryota; kingdom Viridiplantae; phylum Streptophyta; class Pinopsida; order Pinales; family Pinaceae; genus Pinus; species Pinus albicaulis. Next base: position 5,122 of record JAXQQM020075754.1, on the reverse strand, counting down.
GACTCCACACTCCCTATGATCCAAAGACCTGATGACTCCACTGGTGAAGAACACTGAACTGGTTGAGTAGCCTTCTTTGCAAAAATAAGATCCAAACATGGACAGAGATACAAAGTATAATGCTCTGTATAATAAAGCATGCAGAGTAACAGAAATGTTGGGTCAAGTGTTGGAGACATACATGGCTAATATGAACGCAGATGATGATTATTTAGAACAGCCTATGTCTCCTTTAGAGCAAGAACAAACTCAAGATCTAGAAGATGAGCAAGACATGTATGATGCTCGGGAATCTGTAGAGGATGAAGAGGAAAGCAATCAGGAATTGCCTGGTTGCTTACCTATGCCTTGTGATACACTGACCAAAGAATATCAGGACCTATTAGCAAAGGCTGATAGGGAAAGCTGCCTTGAAGAAACAGAAGACCGCATAGAAGAGGCAGAATATGATATGGAAGAAGAGGCTCAAGTAAACATCACGCCTCCAAATCAGCCTACACAAGAGGAAGAGGATTGTTGTTCTTCTGTCCCTGACGAAAGGGAAACCCCTCTTTTGACAGAAGAAGAGATTGAACGGATATTAAATCAGCAGCCTCCCTCTGAAATCTTCTATAGAACACAAGCTCCTGCTCAGTCATTAGTTGATTTTGATTATTCAGATTCAGGGGACTCCTCTGTGGATCAGGACGAAGAAAGACCTGCCGCGCGCTCAGAATGGTGGACTTGGTTAAGTCCGCCTATCTATGACACTGTTGGGGAAAGTTATGAAAGCATCAGTGATGAGTGTCATGAGATCGGACGCCAGCAGTCTTTCCTTTTAGAAGATGAGGAGGAAAGCAAAGAAGAGGTTCTTAAGCACGATGAAAGCAAGGATCTTACTCTTGAAAAAGAGGAAGCAAAGGAATACACCCCTGCTCAAGAACACATGGATCTTTTCACGGAGCCCTGCACCTCAGAGCAGAACATATCAGAGCTCCGAGAGGACTCAACCCCAATATACGATGAGTCCTCCAGTTTAGAAGATGAAGGAGACACTCTACTCCAAGAGAGTCTTCTTCTTGATCCAGTGGAAGAAGAAGAGATCCTGGTTGAAGCCAGCCTGCCAGACATTTGCAGCCAGGTATCTTTCCATGATCCTTATGCACTTTTCCTGCAAACATATGAAGAAGGATCAAAGGTCTTTTTGAGCAACATGTTGCAGACAGGAAGCAAATTTTTCAAAGCTGCTTTTTTTGAACAAAAAGAGTGGGAGCTACCCTGCCTATCCAGCATGCTCAAGGAGTTGAGCAAGAAGGACCAGCCATGGGATCACTTGATGGATCTAAGTACATTGAAGATAACAATGTTTGTAAGCTAGACTTGTAAATATTCCAGTTAGAGTAGGGTAGGTAGGAAGCTCAATAAAGCTCAGTCTATGAGCAAGTAGATTAGTTGTTTCAGTTTCTGTTTTGGAAGGTAGAGAAGAAACCTGCTAGACAGTCTAATCCTAGCAGGTAGTAGTGTAGGTAGAGAAACATGTGAGACCAATAGTCTAATCTGGTCTCATGGAGTAATAAGGGTAGAGGTAGAATAGGTTTATTTTTCCTGTTTGAAAAGATTAATGATGTAAAAGAGTCTGCAAGTCCAAATGCACCCAAGAAGAAAAATGTTAGGACTATAGTGTGGGTAGGTAGTTGTTTGGAAGAATTTTATTGCTGATATGATGTCTTCATAGTTTGTGGCAGCTGATCTAAGGAAAGAAAAGGATGGTTCAAGCAGCAGGAATCTGGCCTACACCAAGAGATCATCTTCTGGTTTCTTGGCTCCTTCAAGAAGAAGCCATCCCCATGTGGAGCCACTGTTAGCCCCCCCCTATGAAATTTTTGACAAGCAAATAGGGGGCTAAATTGTTGTTGAGTCTTCAAGGAATGCATTTCCCCTGAAAACACAGTCTCCTTGAATCCTCCATGTGTCGTTTATCCTTTGATAGTATCCCCTCTGCTGATTTCCCTTATAAGCCTCTCTGCTTGGTGAAGAAATTCCCAAAGGCCCCTTTTCCTTCTTATTTCTCCCCCGATTAACCTCTACTTCACCCCCCTTGTCTTCCCCTTCTATTTCCCTTCTTACCCTCAAAATCCCCAAAATCCCCTTTAATCTCTTTCTCCCTACCCTTAGTTGGCCTCTCTTCTCCCTTTATTTCTCTATCGTCTCTCTCACCTTAAAAATCCATTAAAAGGGGCTAAAACCCACTTCCTGACCTTATTATAAGACCTAGCCCCTTACTGCAAGTCCCTTAACCACTTCCCCACGTGACCCTTACCCAAGACCAAGCGCTTAAGCCTTGGGGGCCAATCGCAATCAGAAGTCGGGCAGGTGCAAACCCCTGTGTAACATTGAAAATCCCCGATGCGATTGGGATATAACGTTAAGTCCCCGATCTGTTCCGCACCATTGATATGCTTCGATCGAACGACTGAGCGCTAATCACAATCACAACATTCATGCTGTCACCCCCGATTGATCGCAAATCTTTCCGCCGATCCCCCGATTGCATCCCCGCCGTCCGTTCCCTTCCAGATCCGACGTATGGCGCTTAATCGCAACAACGCTCCGATCGCGATCGCAAGTCCTTCCATCTCCCTCCCGATTCAATCCTGACCGTTGATCTGTCCCGCCGATCTAACGGCCAGCGCTTAATCGCACCTGCCCCTCCGATCGTTGTCCCCACCGTTGATCTGTTGGTTGGATCGGACGGTCAGCGCTCAATCACGTACCGACCTCCGATCGCAATCGCAAGTCTTTCCGCGTTCCCCCGGATTAAATCCCCACCGTCCATTCCTCCCCCAGATCGGATGGCCAACGCTTAATCGCTTCTCCCCTTCCGATCGCAATCGCAAGTCTTCTCCGTGCCGCTCCGATTGCGATGCTCCGATTTCATCCTGGCCGTCCATCCTCCCGCAGATCCGACGACCATCGCACTCCCATTTCCTCCAATCGCAAGCCTCCCCCACTGTCTCCCGATTGCATTCTAGCCGTCCGTTCCTCCCAGATCTGACGGCTTGAGTTCGATCGCCCTCCGCCTCCGCTGGGTCCCACATCCATAGCGTCGCTTCGCTGTTTTTGTGTGTTTCCTTCGTATTACGCCCAAGTGTTCGACCTTTGGGCGTTCACAATATTAACCATTTCTCCACTGCTTTCCATCGTTTCTCCACTATTCTGCCACCATCCCTCCGCCTCCACAGCATTTCTCCGCCACCATTGCCCGGGCTTGTAACAGTTCATTTCATTATGCAGGTAGTACAGATGGCTCAGCATCGCTGACCAATGTATGAATTCAAAGGAGGTTGGTGCCTGTTATTAATAAAATTAAATGTTTTGCCCCGTATTCAAAGGACCAGGGCGCAATTGAAGACTAATGCACACACAACAAGTCTTATCTGTGTGTATTCTAGCAGAGCGTTTTCTCCAGAAGTACACCTTCCTACAGCAATCTCCATGCTTCCTCGAGCCCATAAGCAGTAAATTGCACCGACAGAACTTCTCAAGAGACTGTCAAGAAGCATTAAAGAAGCATGGAGGGACCTACAGATCATTCCATCCAGTTCATTTATTCCAAAATGGCAGCACAGAGCTCCAAGCTCCAGAAAGGACTCCAAAGAAATATCCGAGGTCAATTTCCGGCCTGACAGAGATCTCCGAACCAGATTACAGAGCCGCAGAGCCATTAAGCAGTATGGGCGTGGACACTTCCGCCGATTCTGTCTTAATGAGATTCATTTATTGTATATCCTACCACTGCTTCTTCCTCTTCTCCTATAAAGATCCCTGAGAACATAATGTAAAGGTTGTTGTCGATTGCCCGGTTGTTGTTGTTGCCTTGCTGGGCATCTGCTGTTAGAGGGATTCAGTTTGACTGTTAGAACAGTCGTGGGAGGGAATAGCAGAGTAGTTTGTATGTAATAGGCTGGGAGGAGAAGTCTGGACTATAACAACCATTGAGCTTATTGTACATGACTGGTTTTTCATCAATTAATCAAAGCACATTTCATAGGATCCTGGTCTATTACTATAGGTGATGTTTTCTTACTCTGTTTATTACATTTCCATATTGTTTCATGTTCTTCTGGTAGGCATCAGAATAATGGTATAGGATTCACCTTTGTTAGGTGCCCTATGCTGTCTGCTCTCCCTACCTTTATGTTTTCCGCCCTATGTGCTGTCTAAGAGTAAGTTCATGGGTTTAACCAGTGCAGCGGATGTTATTGCCTACTGGCTGATGTATGAACTTGGGGGTTTGCCACTTGGATGCTTCTTTGTCAAATCTATCTCCGTTTTTCCATATGTTGCTGTGCTGTACCCTGAGTTAAATGACCTCTGGTTTGATCTATAAGCAGCCCCTTTGTCTCTTTGAGAGCTGCCTTTGAGTATGTCCAAGCAGGTCTGGAGTTAAATGACCTCTGACCTGATCTATAGACATAAATTCGGTTGCTTTCCTTCTTTCACTTTCCTCATTAATGTTCCATCCCATCATCTATCTAAAAGATCCTTTAGTGTAGATGAATTGCCCTTTGGAAGCCTTGGCTAGTTGATGCAAGTAATTTCCTTTCATGACTCCATAGCCCAATGGATGGCACTGTCATGGCCTATCCTCTTCGCTGAAGCCTCCTGCTGTTTTGTTTCCTTTCTCTCATTACTTTCCCAGTCTATGATCTCCTGACCAACCCAGCAACCCTTCAACCAAATCATTTAAAACCCCTTTGTGTTTCATACCTAGCCTAACACCTCATTTTGAGCTTCAAAGATGTATCATTCTTAGCTCTATTTGGAGAGATCCCTCTCCAGGTCCAGGAGGGCTAGATCCTAGGGCCCCAAAGTGGTTCTGATGTTGTCTCATCTTTTGGTCTTGCCAATCTGGCCAAAACATGGGAACCCCAACAGAAGGTTCAAAAGGCTGATCAGAGGACATCATGAAAATCTGGTAATCAGGGGAACCAGATGGAAGAGATTGAGTGGCCACCTGTCTTTCAGGTGGTTGGGTAGCCACAAATCCCTGTTGAGGGAAAGGATCAGTAAGCACAACTAGTTGACTAGGTGTAGGATTGGGAGGAACGAAAGGGATGGCTTGCTGTCCTCTCAATGTTGC
>JAXQQM020093083.1:0-10548 GCA_034641835.2 Pinus albicaulis | reverse complement strand
TTCATTCTAATATTGAACCTGTTGTGGATGATTTTGTCACCCTCCTAGAGACAGCCTAGAGTTGCCATAGACCAGTGCCTAGGACATCTTAATATAGCAAGGAGTCCTTTATAGTTTGGGTTGTCAGTCCAAGGGACTCACCTACTATCTCTTGTTCTAAACAAGGAAATTAAATTAGATTGAATTGGTCCAATTCCTCTCTCAGAGGTTGATACAAGGATAGGAGTAATGTAAAGACATCGTGTAAAACTTCAGCATTAAAGTATCAGACAATTAAGAGACCGCCTACTGTAGAGGGGGCCGATTCAATAATATATCACAGAAATCAAGTATTAGGATGTGAAAGCAGTGAGGAAACATAAGAAGATATTACTGGCGGAAGGGCGCACCAATTTACGAATCCTTAAGCCACTAACATAGCAGAAATTATGAAAAGAGTGAACATGGAACAACATATCACTTCTAGGCCTATTTAAAGCGCTTGACTAATTCCAGAAAGGGCACCACTTAAGATGAATCCTTACTGCGAACTAGTGAGCCACTCGCATTCTAGAACATGATACAAGAAGAAAGTTTGCATGAAAAAGGATGATATATTAACACATAAGAAAAGTTACATACTGTGATATACCAAAGATCAGAATCCTCAATACAGTCATAACTCCTCCTCACTGAGACCCTACGGGCTCTGAAACTTCATACAGAAATATTACAAGATGAATACAATAGTCTTCTCGCTGCACAGCTTGCTCACGGAAATCTGGAACCTCTACAATGTCTTGTTTTTGAGTATTTATAGGGAAGACAGAAACTTCCCGAGGAGGAGGAAAACGAGGCACAATTAATGACTCAGTCTGAAACCCAGTGGCGGAAAACATTCACGCCTTCTCTTATGAATGACTGGCTATAAATGATGGTACTGAACAACCTGTACAAGAAATAAATGCTGGGAGATAAAATCTCCTTATATACAAAATGGGAGGAATAAAATATATACAATTAGTTGCCCGCGGCTGAAAGAAAATCTGCTGTCGTAAGAGATTTGGAACAATCTGGATTTAAGTACTGTACTCTCGGCTTCCGGCCATAGATTTGAATCTTGGGTCTTTAATGCGGGGCAGACACATCTGGAGAGTTCTGAGAGTTCATATCCCTGTCTTCTTTAATAGTAGTCATCTCTTCCACCTACTCTCGGCTCCTTCCTTTAATTGCTGCCAGTATGATCTGCCCTTTGTTATGCTTTAGATTTTTCAATTGAGGCGGAGAATTAAAGCGCCAACAAAGCCAAATGAATACCTGCAAAACCCACAAATCATTAGAGAAAAACGGGTCGGCGATATGGAGTGTGGTTACAACAGCGGCCATTGAGTCGGTGATACATTTTGGGCAAGACATTGGGAGGATGTGGGGTAACAGGAAACATATGAACACAATGAAGAGGCGGAGAGTGACGAGGCAGAAAACAATGGGGCGACGATGAATAAACGGGCTAAGGGTTCATAAACCATGACACGTCATCAGGACACACGAATGGTGGAGGAAGAATGCAGCATACACTTGCGAAACATGATGACACGGCCACAGGAGGTGGGACCCGAATCGACAATCGGAATCGGAAAGCAGAGCGGGTAGAGCGGGAGTGACACATCTTTTATGTTCCGATTGCGATTGAAAACGGGGCTGCGATCAATCCAAGACCGTTCGATCTTGGAACAAGATCAACGGCTGTGCTTGCATTGGCGGGAAATAAAGTGGCTGAGCAAAGAGAATCGCCGATCGACTGCGCGCGGGCCCACCATATATGTCAATTTCCGCACCGTCGATTTGAGCTAGATTGGATGGCCATTATCGCGTCCGATTGTTAAAACAGTATGCCTCTACTTGTTTTGAAGTGTGGTTCTCTGACCTGGGTCATATGGAGGCCGAAGCGGGAGGGAGCCAATATCTTAAAGGATCGGCCCGATTGCTTAAATTTGAATTTTGAACTATTGCGATGCAGGTTTTCGGGCGGAGATAACAGCGTCAAGCACGGTCATGGGGGTTTTAGGCTACGGCAGGGATGAATGTGTACAACATCGGCTCCACCTGGGGACGGCATGTTCGTCCTCGGACATGTCGAGAACATGCAGACCATCAATTATTTCATCCTATTTTGAATTCTCCTGCACTTTAATCTTCAAGTACATATCAGCGTTCTTTTCCTTTATAAAAAGAAGAAATAAAAACAAAAGCAGATTATATACAGTATATACAGTATATACAACCAGGCGTTCCTGGCCAAAATCAGAACTGAAAATAAGGCTTGAGGAACTGGCCATTCACGGGCGCATCCAACAAATCACCCTGTAGATTTTCTAAAGTAAAGGTGTTGTTTCTCCCCAGCTCCACTATTTTGAATGGCCCAAACCATAATGGATCAAATTTAGCATGTTTGCCCTTTTCTGCTCTGCGAACATCCCACCTCAGAACCAGGTCTCCAACTTGAAAATTTCTATCCCTCGCGTGCTGATCGAAGACATTCTTCATTTTTTCTTGGTATTCTATTAGTCTCTGATCTACCTGATTCCTTGTTTCCTCGAGTTCTACCAGCTGATTAATTCTTCGGATCATGTCATCTGGTTCTTCCTGGCTCTCCTGCATGAAACGTGCTACTGGCAACGCTAATTGCAAAGGAAACACTGCAGCCCGCCCATACACCAGCTCATAAGGTGACTTTCCGGTGGCTCTTTTGCTGGTTATCCTATTTGCCCATAGGGCAAACTTTAATTTAGAATCCCAGTTCTTCTGATTTTCAGCTATTGTCTTCTTTAGGGCTCTCACCAGGGTTTTATTGGATGATTCTGATAGACCGTTTCCCTGTGGATAATATGCTGTAGAATGAGTAAGGATGATGTTGTATCTTTGGCAGAATTTTACGAACCTGGCAGACTTGAAAGCCTGTGCATTGTCGGTTACAATTCTTGCAGGACAGCCAAACCTGGATATGATATTATCTTCTATAAAATTCATTATTACAGCATCTGTCGCATTTCTAGTAGGTATGGCTTCCACCCATTTCGTAAAATAGTCTGTGGCTGTCAAGATCCATTTATGCTGGCCACTTGATGGGGGATGTATCTCTCCTATAAAATCTAATCCCCATTTCTGAAATGGTTCATTTACATGAATTGGGATCAAGGGAAATGCTGCTAATTTCTGTCTTTCCGCAAACCTTTGGCATTTGTCACACGATCTGACCCAAGCAAAAGTATCTGAATACAATTTTGGCCAGTAAAAACTAGCCTTCAATATTTTATGGGTTGTTGCCCTCCAGTTGTAGTGTCCTCCACATATCCCCTCATGAAATTCCATCATTACATTTTGCACTTCGTTTTCGGTAAGGCATAAAAGTAATATGCCAAGAGGGTCTCTCCAGTAGAGCTGTCCATTGGCAATTGCGTATTTCTGAGATTTCATCCTTACAGCTCTGTATTTCGCCTTGTCACATCCTGGAGGACAGCTAAGTGTTAACAGATATTCAACTATTTGCTTATACCAAGGACTAGTCAGATATTTCACATGTATCTTTTGTGTAGCCTTCTCTAGTCCATGTTGCTCTTCTTCTTTTTCTGATTCTTCATTTGCTGTCACGGACAAGTTAATCCCCAAAGCTTGATGATTTGATTCAGATAACATCTTGGCAAGTCCCTGTCCTTTGATCAGTTTGGTAGGCCTTATATCCAGATCATACTCCTGAATTTTTGCAATCCATCTTCCCCTCCTACCTTCACTATCCCCTTGTACTAAAATGTCTTTTACAGCTGCTGTAGGAACATAAGCGGTAACATGAGATTGCAAAATATAAACTCTAAAAGCTTTAAGGGACTTTACCAGGGCGTAGGCCTGCTTCTCCAGTATATTATATTTCAATTCAGCATCGTATAGCACCTGACTGAAGAATGCTATTGGCTGTTCATATCCCTCTTCATTTTTCTGCAATAATACTCCAGCAATGGTATGAGGTGAAGCAAATGAGAATACCATAAATGGCTTACTATAATATGGTCCTGCTAATACAGGAGCTTCGGCAAATGCCCGTTTTATCCTTGTGAATGCGTCTCTAGACTCCTGAGACCATTTTACTTCATTTTCCTTTTTCAGCATATTGGTAATGTGCCTAACTATCTCTGCATAGTTAGGGATAAATCTTCTCAAAAAAATTATCCGCCCCAAAAACACCTGTACTTCTTTCTTATTTCTTGGCAAAGGAATGCTGTTTATCACTTCAACTCTCTTAGGATCAATTTTTACACCATCCTTAGTCACGATATGTCCTAAGAGTTTTCCTTCGTCTAATGCAAACAAATATTTTTGGGGATTAAGAGAAAGGCCGTACCTTCTGCATTTTTCGAAAGTTCTTCTCAAATGCACAATATGCTCATCATCGCTCTTTGAGAATACCGTGATATCATCAAGATATACCACCAAGAACTTGTCCTGTTCTCCAATAAAGGCTATGTCCATTGCCCTTTGAAAAGTAGCGCCTGCATTAATCAATCCAAATGGCATCCTTGCATACATGAAGGTTCCCCATGGCGTGGTGAACGCAGTCTTCTTCTGGTCCTCTGGGAAAACGGCTACCTGATTGTAGCCTGAAAATCCATCCATCATTGACATTCTGGATGCTCCCACCACTTTCTGCAGGATGTGATCCATTTTAGGCAGTGGATAGTTGTCCTTGAGAGATGCTCTGTTCAAATTTCTAAAATCTACACACAGCCTAATTTCTCCATTCTTCTTCCTAACAGGGACAAGATTTGCTATCCATTCCGAGTAACTCAAGGGCACAATTATCTTGGCCTTCAGTAATTTCTTAATTTCTTTTTCAATTGAGGGAAGCAGCAAGGGGTTGATCTGTCTGAGCTTCTGCTTGTATGGCTTTGCATCTTCCCTGAGTGGAATATTGTGTTGTATAACATTTACATCAAAAGTTTTTAGGTCCTCATAGGACCAAGCAAATACATCTTTGTAAGATTGAAATAACTTCAAATATTTTTCTTTGTATCCTCCTGGGACCTTTTTGGACAGTTTAACAATCTTGGGGTCAGTGGAAGTACCCAGATTCAAGTCTTCTACTTGATTGTCTTCTACTGTTTTATTTGGCTGCACGGGTATGTCATCTTTATTGAACAACTTCTCTAGTGGTACCAGCCCTCTAGGTATGACATTACCCTTCAGCTGCAACACTTTACTACCTGCTATTCTTTCCTCCCATTTATTTTCAGCAATATTTTCAACTTCTTCTTCTCCATTCTCATCAATCTCCATATTGGAGAATTCTCCTACAGTTTCTATAAATCTTCTCATCTGTTCATCATCTTCGAATACCTGCCAATGCTTTATATTGTCTGGAATGGATGGTCTGTAACGTACCTCCACCTCATATCTTAGGAGTGGGTTCTGAGGAGGACGGAAAGTACTGGCAGCTACCGCAAGAGAATCTGCTATTCTGTTTTGCTCCCGAGGCATGAACTGTATGTTAAATGCTGAAAAGAAGTTTTCTATCATGTCCCATACTTCATTTCTATATGCTCTGAGCCGAGGGTGCTTAGTTTGACATTCATTTTTAATCTGCCTTACGACTAGCTCAGAGTCTCCAAACACTTTTAGACACCGGATGCCCATGTTCCTAGCTGTCTGCAGCCCCAATAATAATGCCTCATACTCAGCCACATTGTTTGTAGCCTCATACTCCAATTTAAAAGACAGTGGCACCCATTTTCCTGCAGGGGAAATCAACAACACTCCTGCTCCATTACCCTCCCTTGAATTAGCTCCATCAAACTGCAACGTCCATATTCCTGACTCCTGCTCTTCTTTAGGCTGCTCAGCCTGAACCTGACCAAAAAGGGTCTCATGTGCGTAATCCTGATTTTCTTCTAACATAAAACATGAAAAATCCCCTTCTTTGTTATAAATTGGGGAATTATCTGAGCAGTCAGCCCTGGTTACCGTTTTGACAAATCTGGTCTCCCTATATAACCTCCTTTCTTGACCTCCAAAAACCGGGACAGTAGCATATGTTAGATCCAATTTGATTGACCCCCCGATCTTGGTACCCCAGGACCTTGACAACAGCATGCCAAAGCGGGCTGGGATATCAGCAACCACGATGTCCATGACCACACTCTTTGCTGGGATTTGAGCTAGGTTGACCACTAAATCTTTAATCATTCCCAAGCATTTAACCCTTTTAGAATCAAATGAATATAGATCTTTATATGGTCTTGTAATTTGCAGCCCTAGTTGCTCCATGACAGACAAAGGCATAATATTATGGGAAGCCCCAGAATCTAACATACAGTTGTGTAGCAGCAGATCATGGATGACTAGGGACACGTAAAAGGGGGGAGTAGAAGGGTCTATCTCCTCGACATGTGGGCCAAAGACTACCATTGGTCTTTCTTCTTGCAGATTTAAAATATCAGGTGCGATGGGTAGTTCAGGAGGAAGAATGAAAGAGGTAACTTGAGACTGATATGCGGGCTGTTTTAATAATTCAGACAGAGGAACAGGAATCTTAATCTTCTCAAGCTCTTTTTGCAAATTGAAAGCAGACGTGGGCTTTTCTAGTGCTACTTCTTTGGACTCCCTATTTTCAACTGAAGACTTGACTTCTTTTGACACTGGCTCAGCATTTGGGAAGCCAACTGGTGTAGAAGAGGAGGGAACTTGATCATTAGACTGCAAGGGGGTATTCAGAGGATTATTACCTTTTTCTATACACCTTTTTGCTGTCGATTCCTTCTGAGCCGATATTTCCTCTCGAGGGTGCTCTTCCTCTTGCTCCTGGGTTCGGGTCCTCTTCCTTGAGGATCTAAGATCATATTTGACGTTGAATTGTGCTTCCATGAAATCAGCAAATTGCTTGCAGTAATGGTCAATCTCTGCTTCTTCGTCTTCTTCTTGTAGGGGGCATTCCATATCATCATTATTAGAGAAAGCCATATTTGAATCTTCAAGTCTATAAGCTGCATCTCTAACGGAATCATCTGCTGGTCCCTCCAGGTACAAGGGATGGGGTACCTGGTCTTGCTGTTCTCTTGGCATTATCTGTAACGGGGGCTTTCTGTACTAAGGATTATATCCTCTGTTTGGAGCATTATAATAGTTCCTGGGAGCTGCATTCTTAGCTTCCAGCTCTAGCTTGACCATTTTCTTTATCATCTTGCTTATCTCATCCATCTTGTCAGAGTCTTTATCTTGATTGGAGGTAGAAACCTCTTCTTTACCTTTCCTTCTAGTATCTTGCTCAACTTTTCCCTTTGACTTACCAGTGGCGGCAAAATTTGCCTCTAATTCTAGAGCATCTGTTTGAGCATCATCCAAGGTGATAGGCATTCTTTCCCGCAGTGAGAAACCAAAGTCGGAGTCAAAAGTTGCTATGAAAACAACTTTGGCCGCGGCTTCATGTGGCTTCATTTCAGGAGGTAGGCTCAGATATAACTTGTTAAATCTCTTGATGAACTCGGATACCCCTTCATTCTGTTTCTTCTTCATGGTATTAAATTCAGTAAGGCACATTCCATAATCTTTCTTTTCCCCCCACTTCCTGAGAAAAGCAGTTTCCATTTGGTCCCAGGTAGTCACGGAATTATTCCCCAATGTCTTAAACCATTTTCTGGCTTTGCCTTCTAAAGACTGCACAAACAACCTCAAAACCACATCCAGATGTTCAACATTCAAGTTCTCCGCGAAAGAGCAGAAGGTCTCGAGATGCTTCTGAGCATCAATGTCACTTTCACCATTAAACCTCGGTAGGATTTTCAGGTAATCTTGTGGCATGTCATGCAGTACTGGGGGTAGAGCCAGTGGAGCATACTTATTTAATAGAAAAGCATGAACATTGGCCATTGGGGGAGGTGGGGGTTGCACAACAATTTGAGATACAGATGAAGGGAGAGAAGTAGGAGGAAGTGAAGTATGAATAACAATTGGAATATATTGCACAGAAGCTTGAGGTATAGAAGGGAATAACTCACGGTTAACGGTAGCTACTTCTGTGACCTCTTTAATTTCTTCAGCCTCGAAAGTAGGGTGAGATCCCCCTTCAATCCAGGCGTTTACTCTACGTGGAGTTTCTGAGTGAAACTCGGGTTTTTATGTTCTAACTTCTTGAGAGGAAGAAGGCGGGTGGTCTTCAACAGAATATTCGAAATTTTCGGAACGAACCGACTTCTTCTATTTCCAACCCCTTTTATGAATGATCTTCTCCGGGTCAGACACGGGTGTCTTCGGTGGTGAGGTATTCGACCTCAAATGACGCCTCCGGGAAGCCAGAACTTCTAGTAGAATTTATTAAATAAAGACCAGTGGAGTCGCCAAGGTGAGAAATCTACAACTCTTCACCTCTCTGTGCTCACCTGATTAGAGAGTGAATATAGGATGTCGAACCCAGGGAAACAGATATTCTTGAATTCGTTCCCCGGCAACGGCGCCAGAAAGATGTTGTGGATGATTTTGTCACCCTCTTAGAGACAGCCTAGATTTGCCATAGACCAGTGCCTAGGACATCTTAATATAGCAAGGAGTCCTTTATAGTTTGGGTTGTCAGTCCAAGGGACTCACCTACTATCTCTTGTTCTAAACAAGGAAATTAAATTAGATTGAATTGGTCCAATTCCTCTCTCAGAGGCTAATACAAGGATAGGAGTAATGTAAAGACATCATGTAAAAACTTCAGCATGAAAGTATCAGACAGTTAAGAGACCGCTTACTGTAAAGAGGGCCAATTCAAATAATATATCACAGAAATCCGATATCAGAAAGTGCAGGCAGTGAGGAAACATAAGAAGATATTATTGGCAGAAGGGCGCACCAATTTACGAATCCTTAAGCCACTAACATAGCAGAAATTGTGAAAAGGGTAAACATGGAACAGCATATCACTTCTAGGCCTATTTAAAGCGCTTGACTAATCCCAGAAAGGGCACCACTCAAGATGAATCCTTACCACGAACTAGTGAGCCACTCGCATTCTAGAACATGATACAAGAAGAAACTTTGCATGAAAAGAGAAGATATATTAACACATAAGGAAAGTTACATACTGTGACATACCAAAGACCAGAATCCTCAATACAATCATAACCCCTCCTCACTGAAACCCTACGGGCTCTGAAACTTCATACAGAAATGTTACAAGATGAATACAGTAGTCTTCTCGCTGCACAGTTTGCTGACAGAAAAATCTGGAACCCTTACAATGTCTTGTTTTTGAGTATTTATAGGGAAGACAGAAACTTCCTGAGGAGGAGGAAAACGAGGCACAATTAATGACTCAGTTTGAAACCCGGTGGTAGCGGTAATGGCCTCGCCTTCTCTTATCGATGTTGGCTATAAATGATGGTACTGAACAACCTGTACAAGAAATAAATGCTGGGAGATAAAATCTCCTTATATACAAAATGGGAGGAATAAAATATATACAATTAGTTGCCCGCGGCTGAAAGAAAATCTGCTGCCGTAAGAGATTTGGAACAATCTGGATTTAAGTACTGTACTCTCGGCTTCCGGCCATAGATTTGAATCTTGGGTCTTTAATGCGGGGCAGACACATCTGGAGAGTTCTGAGAGTTCATATCCCTGTCTTCTTTAATAGTAGTCATCTCTTCCACCTACTCTCGGCTCCTTCCTTTAATTGCTGCCAGTATGATCTGCCCTTTGTTATGCTTTAGATTTTTCAATTGAGGCGGAGAATTAAAGCGCCAACAAAGCCAAATGAATACCTGCAAAACCCACAAATCATTAGAGAAAAACGGGTCGGCGATATGGAGTGTGGTTACAACAGCGGCCATTGAGTCGGTGATACATTTTGGGCAAGACATTGGGAGGATGTGGGGTAACAGGAAACATATGAACACAATGAAGAGGCGGAGAGTGACGAGGCAGAAAACAATGGGGCGACGATGAATAAACGGGCTAAGGGTTCATAAACCATGACACGTCATCAGGACACACGAATGGTGGAGGAAGAATGCAGCATACACTTGCGAAACATGATGACACGGCCACAAGAGGTGGGACCCGAATCGACAATCGGAATCGGAAAGCAGAGCGGGTAGAGCGGGAGTGACACATCTTTTATGTTCCGATTGCGATTGAAAACGGGGCTGCGATCAATCCAAGACCGTTCGATCTTGGAACAAGATCAACGGCTGTGCTTGCATCGGCGGGAAATAAAGTGGCTGAGCAAAGAGAATCGCCGATCGACTGCGCGCGGGCCCACCATATATGTCAATTGCCGCACCGTCGATTTGAGCTAGATTGGATGGCCATTATCGCGTCCGATTGTTAAAACAGTATGCCTCTACTTGTTTTGAAGTGTGGTTCTCTGACCTGGGTCATATGGAGGCCGAAGCGGGAGGGAGCCAATATCTTAAAGGATCGGCCCGATTGCTTAAATTTGAAATTTGAACTATTGCGATGCAGGTTTTCGGGCGGAGATAACAGCGTCAAGCACGGTCATGGGGGTTTTAGGCTACGGCAGGGATGAATGTGTACAACAGA